>VALG01003266.1:0-17641 GCA_009835305.1 Ipomoea purpurea | reverse complement strand
AACCAATTTTTTCTTTGTTTTTTTAAAAAAATTGCGGAAAGGTGATTTTTTTTTCAAAAAAAAAAGGTTTTATTTTTATTAATGTTCCTTCAAAAACCCTTGTCCTTCCAAAAAAAAAAAACTTTGGTCTTGCTTACAAATTTTCAAAAAAAAAAAAAAAAAAAAATCAGGAAAAGAAAATTTTCTTTGGTTGAAACCACATTTTTTTTTTTCTTTTGGGTAAAAATTGAAAAAAAAAGAAAAAAAACAAAAGTTTAAAAAGAAAAAAAGCTTTGGCACCAAAATTTTTTTTGGGGATTAATTTTTTATTCTCAAAAACAACCGGTTAATTATTTTGAATTGATTTATTTTTTAAAAAAAAAAAACGGGCTGGGAATTGTTCTTTTTTGAAATTTTTGCCAAAAAAAAAACCCCTTTTCTTTTTACACCATTAATTCTCTGTTTTTCTCGAAAAAAAACTGTTTTTTCCCCCTCAAAAAATTTTCAAGGGAAATCTATTTATTTTTTTGGGGAATGAAAAATCCCCAACACAGGTTACAAGGGGAAAGTCTTTAAGCTTTTTTTGGGAAAGCAACTTTGCAAAAAAATATTTCCTTTTTTTCCTACTGTTTTTTTCCACACGAAACCCCCTGGAAAACCTTTAATTTTTTTTTCCCTTTTTTTTGCAAAGTTAAATCAAAGGGTTATTTTTTTTGCCCAGCATTTATTTTGCAAATTTTTTGCCCCCCCACCAATTTTAATTTTTTCAACAAAACTGGGAAAAAAAGGCAAAAAGCAATTTCTTCAAAAAAACGGGGGTTTTAACCTCAAGGGTTTAATATTGTTAAGGGCGGGGAACAAGTTGATCATTTGGCTTACTTTTTTGGCTTTAACCGCATTTAAACGACGGTGGGCTCATCTAGGAAAGACATTTCATTTTGCTTTTCTCTGATTTCTGAATTTTTGGGCTTTGGTGTCCTGACGAATCGAAAAAATTCCACGGAAGTTGGGTTTTTTTTTGGCTGGTTTTTTCTTTTGGGGGGGGAAGGTTAAATCTAAAATTTTAAATCGTTGGGGTTTTTTGCAACAAAAAAGAAAAAAAAAGAGGAAACTGGGTTGCCAGGTTTCATCCACTTTTGGGGAAGGCTTTTTTGGAATTTTTTTTTTTAAACCCAAAAAAAAGGGCTCTTTTTCTGCAGGATTTTTTTTTGTTTGCTGAGGTTTCTATTGGGGATTTTTTATTTTTGTTTTCATTTATTTTTTTTGCGGTTTTGAAGATTTTTAACAATGATTTCCGGGTAATTTTTCCATTCCCCCAAAAAAATTATGGTGTTTTTTTGGATTTTTTTAAAAAATTCTTAGGAAGGCTAACATTTAATTATGGAAAAAAGTTTTTTTTTTTGCCAATTCCAAATTTCTTTCAAAATTTTTTGCGGCGGACCCAAAAAAGGCATGTTGGGAAAGAGTTGGGATTTTTTTTAATTTTCATTTTTTGTTTTTCGGTTGGAATCGAAAAAGTTAAAAAAAAAGCTTCGGGCCCGAATAAAAAAATTTTCCAAAAAGTCAAAAAACTTCAATTTTTTTTCCTTCCCACAAAAAGGAAAATCCAAAACTTTTTTTGGCTTGGATTTAAATTTCCTTTTCCCAACCAAAAAAAAAAAAAAAGCCTCTTTGGCCTGGAAAAAAAACCTAGGGGATTTTTCTTTCCCTAAAGGGGAAACAAAAAAAAAAAGCCTTACTAGGTTTTAACTAGGTTATTTTAACCACTTTTTGTTTTGGCTTTTGGAAAGGGGGAGTTAAATTAAAGGGAACTCTATTGTTATATTTTGAGGGTCGTTTAAGAAAACTTCTTTTAAAATTTTCCTTTTTTTTCAACAAACTTTTTTGTTTTGACTCCTTCTTAACTTTTTTTCTTATTTTTTCAATTTGTTTCCACACTGTGACTTCTCTTATTCTATTTTATTTTTCAAAAACATCAAAAATCTTAAATCTCATTGGTTTAAAATCAAAAGTTCAACGAAAAAAAAAAAAAAAAAAAAAATATTATAAAATTACAAATTCAAGTTCTCAATTTTCCTCATTTTTTTTGCCCCCAAAAACCCTTTTTTAATTTTAATTATTTATGCAAAAAAAAATAACTGTACTTTTTTGGACGGGGGAACTTTTTTCCCAAAAAAAAAAGTTTTCTACTAAATTGTAAAAAGGTTTTTTTTCTTATTATTATTATTATTTATTTAATTAATTTAATTATTATTATTATTATAATTTTAATTATTTTTATTATTTATTTATTTATTTATGTATTTTTAAATTTTAATTGTTTTTATTGTTAATTGTTATTGTTATTTATTATTTTAAAATTTTAAATTTTTTTGTTTTGTTGTTTTTATTTGTTGTTTTTGTTTTATTGTTTGTTTTGTTTGTCGTTTTTTATTTGTTGTTTTTGTTTTTTGTTTTGTTTATTGTTGTTGTTTATTGGTTTGTTGTTATTTTTGTTTGTTGTTGTTTTTTTTTTTGTTTTTTTGTTGTTTTTTTAATTTGTTTTTTTTGTTTTAATTTTTTTGTGTTTAAATTGTTTGTTTATTTTGTTTTTGTTTTTTTGTTTGTTTTTTTTTTTTTTTATTGTTTTTAATTGTTTTTGTTTAAATTTATGAAATTGTTATTATTTTGTTTAATATTGTTAATTTATTATTTGTTAATAAATTTTGTTATATTTATTAATTTATTATTTATAAAATTTAATTTTAATTATTTATTATTACATTTTTTTTAAATTAAGGGAAAAAAAAAAAAAAAAATTTTATTTAAATTAAATTTATTTAAAAAGTGCTTTGGTTTTTATTGTTTTAATGATTAAAAGGGATGCCCAACGGTAAATTTAAAGCCGCCGGCTAGATTTTTTTTTTGCAAAAAAAAAAAACGTTTATTAAAAATATTCTTTTGTTTTGTTGGTGGGGAAAACCAAGGTCTCAGTAGGTGGGGGGAGGAAAGAAAAAATCAAATTTTTCAAACCGCAAAAAAAAAAAGGGCGATTTTTTGGACTTTTAACAGTGAAAAAACAGTTAAAAAAAAACTTCTCTACTTTTGAAAAAAAAACCCAAAATTAAAAACGGGAAACCCCCACTCAATTCAACGGGTTTGGAAAAAAACCCATGGGGGGACTAATAATTTTTAAAAAAAAAAAGGTTTTTGTGCATTACCCTTAAAAAAAAAATTTTTTGGAAGGAAATTTTCCAAAAGGCCCCAAAAGATGGATTTTAAGGTAAAATACCTCAGGGAAATGGTTTTTTGTTCTTTTTTTTAAAAACCCCAAAAGCTTTACTTCAAACAAAAAAAATTTAAAAAAAAACAACATCCCCCAAGGGATGTTTTCTTTAAAAACCCCAAGATTAATTTTAAAAATTTTTTTGGTTGGATAAGGGAGCGCATTTAATTTTAAAATTTAAAAAATCTTTTTTTGGAAGAAAGTTGCTTTTCTTTTTTTTCAAAAAAAAATTTCCTTTTTATAAATTTTTTTTGGGAAAAACTTGGACCTTGGATTTTTCTTTACCCATAAATTTTAAAAAAAAACAATTTTTTTAAAACTAAATTGAAAAAAAGGACTTTTTGTTTTTTTCTTAACTTGTTTTTAGGGGACTTTTTGAACCTTTTCAAGTGATTGGGTTCCGATTTGATTAAAACTTCTTTAAAAATGTATTTTTAAAGTTACAAAAAAGATTAAAAAAAGTTTTGATTTGAAAAGATTTGTTTGAAAAAAAAAGAATAAAATGGGGAAAAAGCTTGGGAAAATTTTTAAATTTTAATTTTGAATTACTTAAATAAAAAAGTCCCAAAAAAATTTGGACAAAAAGAAAAGAGGGTTTCAATTTAATTTTAATTGGTTTTGGGCTTTAAAAAAAGGTTGTGGAATTTCTTTTTGAAATTAATTTATTTTGGAAGTTTATTGACTAATGAAAAAAAAACTAAGATTAGAATCTTTTGAATCTCTGGGGAAGTTAAAGTCAACTTTTGTTAAACTTGAATATTGTTTTTTTGAAAAAAAAAAATGAAAAAGCTTTTTTGTTTTGTTTTGCTTGTTAAAAAAAATTTTAAGTTTTTTGGAATTAATTAAAAAAAAAAAAATTTTTAAACCCAAATCTCCTTGTGGTTTTTCTTTCTTCAAAAAAAATTCTTTCAAAAAAAGTTATTTATTAGGAAAAAAAAAAAAAAAAAAAAAAGGGATTTTTGGTGAAACTTTTATTTCCTGTTGGAAAAAGAAAAGAAATTTAAAAAAAAATTCGGAAAATCAAAAATTAAAAAAATGATTGTTTTTGGGTTTTTTTACTTGATGCAAATTTTGAATTTTTTTGTCCATTTTTACCCCACAAAAAAAAAAAAAAAAATTTCCCGAAAGGCTCAGAAGGGAAAAAAAAAATCAAAAAAAGGGGGGCCTTTTCTTTTTCGGGGGAAAACAATGGGGGGAACCCCCCCCCCCTTGCAAAAAAAAAAGGCCCCCCCGGGGGGGTTCCGATGGATTTTTTTTAATTTTTTTTGGCAAGGGGTTTCTTCCAAGCAAAAAAAAAAAAAAAAAAAAAAGCCTTTTGGGCAAAAAAAAATAGGGTTCCGGGGGGGGGGAACTTTCCCCATAAAAATTTCACCCTTTTTTTTGCTCAAAAAAAACTTTTCTTTGGTTTCAAATTTGGTACTTTTTCTTTAACAAAAGGGGAAAAAAAAAGGGGGGGGGTTTTGGGGCCCAATGGATTTTTTTACGTATTAAATTTACTTCTTATCCCCCAAAATTTCCCTTTGAAAAAAAAAAAAAACCTCAAAGAAAAAAAAAAACAAAAAAAAGTTGGGAAAAAGCAAAAAAAAAAAATGCCCTCCCGTTTTTCCCCAAAAAAAGGGGGGGCCCTTTTCTTTTTGCAAAAAAATTTTGTTTTTTTGGAAAAACCTACCCCCCAAAAAAAAAAAAGTTCTAAAAAACCAAAAAGCGTATTGGGAACGGGGACGGGAAAAGCTTTTTAAAAGAAAATCTCTCAGAACTTGTCGGACAATACCAAACTAGCTTCGGTACCTGGTAGGCAAAATAACGGACAACATCCTAATCTGACCAAGAAGTCTTAAATCAATTAGGACGAAAAAAGGAGCAGCTGGCTGGATGATCTGGAATATAGACCTAGAGAAAAGCATACGACCGACTCTCATGGACTTCATCGGAACACTATTGGAGGATATAGGCTCAATCAAACATGGAGAAGGACATTCTTGCTTTCATCCGCTCACTAGGTTCCTATAGCTGAAACGGATTGAGCGTTCGGAATGGTTCAACCCCGTCCGTGGCATCCGTCAAAGGAGGATCCCATTTCCCCTTCTTCTTTGTTTTTTGTATTGAAAGACTCAGTCACCTTTATAGAACATGTTGTACTTGCAAGACAAATGGACAAGGAATCAGGTTGGCTAAACAAGGCCCTCTCACTTTTCCCACTTACTATTTGCAGACGATATGGTCTTGTTTGGAGAAGCCTCGACTACACAAGCTGAAATTATGATGCATTGCCTTGACACCTTCTGCAACTCTTCTGGCGAACGCATCAACTTCTTCAAATCATCCATCTTTTTTTTCAGACAACACCCAGCCATCTATTCAACAGGCCATTCTAGAAAGAACCGGCATTCCCAAAGTTGCTGACCTGGGTAACTATCTAGGAGTTCCTTCTGTTCATGGTAGACTCACGAATGACTCGTTTGCAGGTATCCTTGACAAGATTCGCACAAATTTATCTGGCTGGAAGGCCAAAGCTCTTACACTGGCTGGAAGACACATCCTCGCCCAATCAGTCCTTTCGACCATCCCTTACTATACCATGCAAACCATGCTCCTCCCTAAAGGAGTGATCTCTTCCATTGAGAAGCTAATTCGAAGTTTCCTCTGGGGCGCCAAAGAAGGTGAACGAAAATGCAACTTAGTTAACTGGGAAATGGTGACTAGCTGCAAAGCTGCTGGAGGCCTGGGTATCCGAAGGTTGGAGGAAATGAACCTCTCCTTTCTTGCGAAGTTGGGCTGGAGATTAACAATGGAAGATGACTCCCTTATGACCAAGGTGTTTAGAAGCAAGTATGCGCTCAACGGCTCCAACCCTTCTACGTGGCGTCCTAAACGAAATATGTCAAATGCCTGGAAAGGTGTTCTCATGAGTGTTCCTATGATACAAGCAGGTTCCAAGCACCTTGTGCGTAACGGCAGAAATACTCTGTTTTGGCAGGACGTTTGGGTAAATGATCGATCACTTCGCGACTTGGCTCTTCATCAAATCCCAGTCTCCTCTATCGATCTCACCGTTTCTGATTACTGGTCTGAGACCGACGGCTGGAAATGGGTCGAGTTTGAGCACTTCCTCCCTTCTGCAGTTCAGGATGCTATAGCTGCTATCCTCATCTGTCCAGAGGAACCGTATAAAGACCAGGTTGTTTGGAAGGGTGAGATCTCAGGTTTATTCTCTGTGTCATCAGCATACAACATCCTATCTAATGCCCCGAATGATCCAATTGATGTCACTTGGGAAAATATCTGGAAACTCAAAGTACCAAACCGAATAAGAACCTTTTTATGGCTTGTTAAGCATGACAGAACCATGACCAATGTCAATAGGATGAAAAGAGGACTCACCTCTAATGATAAATGTTGGGCTTGTCCTAGTCACGCCGAAGATACTGACCACGTTTTGAGAAGCTGCCCCAAAGCTCAGGCTATATGGAAGCACATTCTGCCTATGTCTGCTTTACCGCATACCAATTTTGCTACATGGCTTGATCAAGGCCTTACGAATATCAATGGTGGTAGATTCCCCTCAAACTCAGCTTGCCTCTTTGCAGTCACTGTCTGGTGGATTTGGAGATGGAGAATGAGCCATCTTCAACAACCGCGAGATCCCTCTGAGCTCCAAAATCAATTGATCATTGTTCAACACAAGGGAGATGTGAATGCCTTTGCTAAAGCTTCCAACCCGAATGGGGACTTCCTGCTGCTGCCTGGAAAAGTACCAACTTTAGACGAAACCCCAGGAAGAACTATGTCAAGATCAACACTGATGGTAGTGTTCATTCCCATAACACCCATGGCTGGATGTGGAGGTGTTGCAAGAAACAGCTCGGGGAAGATTGGAGGGATGTACCCATAACATTGGCTCATGCTCCCCCAGAAATGCTGGAGCATTGGGAGTTCCTAAGAGGTATTAGCTAGCTAAACTTCTAAAACTCCAGCATGTAATATTCGAAAGTGAATCCAAAATAATAGTGGACGGCATTTCCTCAAGCTCCTTACCAAACTCCCTCATTTACAACCTCCTAGCAACTTGCAGACGTGAGCTACAAGGCATCAGGGACTGGAGAATAGCCTGGATACCTAGAGAACATAATAGTACTGCAGACGCCCTTGCAAGATTAGCAACCTCTCGCCCCCGCGGTATAGACATCCTGCCGCAACCTCCAAGCAAAATTATTCCTTTTCTAGTTAATGATTCTTGTTCCTTTCCTTTCTGGCATTTTAATACTTTGTAAGACATTATGTTCTTATCATTAATATACTGGGTAGCACCCCTCCTTTGGATTTTAAAAAAAAAAAAAAAGGCTCATATTAGTCCTTAGTTCTCATGTGGGAAGAATTTGAGACATTATTAAAGCAATGATGTTAACTATAAAATACTTGGCACATTTTGTTATATATATTTAGCTTTATGGTTACATGTATAACATGTTTATGAATCTATTTTATTGACTAACACGTGCAAGGCACTATAATTGGAGACTTCATATTGCGCCATACAAACCAACAAATTAGATTACTAATGAACCGACATAAGCTATACCTAACCGTTCAAAGTAGACACTAAATGAGTTGGGAAAACCATTAGTGAGATTCCTCGTATTCAGAATCTGTCCGTTCATGTCGAAATGCACCGCAATGGAGTCGGTCCGAGGAAGAGGCTGCTGTGGTTGCTGAGGTTTTGGAATGTTGACAGCAACCCAGAAACCCTTTGTTGTTGTCCTCTTTACGTTGTCTGGATATCCTTCAAGGTTATCCAACACTGTCTCAGTTGTATTAGCCTTTGGACCTGTGATGTAATACTTGATAACCTTGCGTGCAATATACTCCGAGATCATGACGAAAGTTCCATATCTATCGCTACTCATCGCCATCCCTGATGGCCCCGACAGCCCATTTAGCAACACCGTCACTTGTCTTGTGGCCGCCTCGTACTTTAGCAGTCTCCCAGATGTGTCTCCGCTCTGCACAATTCGTGTAACGTTGCTGCAAAAATAACCAATTATTAGGATCAAGAGCTTACCACTACGTCAAAAACTATAGCTCACATAGATGATGTCATCACAACATACTGCCGCCATATTATTTTCGAGAGTCATGATGTTGGGCTTGACCCTTCATTGGTCTCTGCCCAACAATCGACCTAGTCACCGATTGCTGGACTTGACCCCTTATCGACCTTCGGGCAACAATTCATCTCTCCCAACACCTGTTAGCCTTAACTGCACAAATACTACTTGTTAGAGAAAATTTCAATTTTGGTCATATGACTATAGGGCTTTGTTAATTTCAGCATCTAACTTTCAAAAGTGTCAATTAGTATCTTGAGTATGTAATTTTTGTCAATTTTGGTCACTTCGGTCAAATTGTCAGCCAAATTTCGCCGAAAAATGTTAATAGTTGAAATAATTAGGGTATTTTAGTCATTTCACATTTCTTTTCTTCTTCTCCGACCAGTCTACCATGTCGCATGAGAAAAACTCTCCGGCGAACTTGAGGAAGTCATGGTACCGATACCAACTGCTTGTGCGTACGAGGCCAGTGCGCCATCAAACACCCACAAAGCTCATTGGACCAATATTAAAAACAGATGGGAGAAATAAATCTATTGATAAACACTCACCGGAGATAATGAAGAAATCTTCCAGCCAAAACCAGTTTCTAGTCCATTTGAATGTTTCCACATCAGCGAACGCGACACCAACTTTAGTTAACACACAAACAGACAAATTTCAAAACTCTAATGAATTTGAAAAGGCAAATCATTTGTGTTCATCCAAACCGAATCTGTGAAATTATTCATTTATCGGGAGTGGATGAACGGAAAGAAAGAGCAAAATGTGGTGTAGAGCTCTAGATTTGGTGTTCCATCGCTGGAAAAGATGGTCTCGCCGAAGAAGAAGAAGAGAGGAGTGAAATGACTATAATACCCTTATTATTTTACTTATTAATATTTTCTGGCGAAATTGGGCCGGAGTGACCAAAATTGACAAAAATTACATACTCAAGGTCCTAAATTGACACTTTTGAAAGTTGGGTGCTGAAATTAACAAAACCCCTATAGTCATATAACAAAAATTGAAATTTTCTCCTACTTGTTAGCATCAAACACTTACCACTATGCCAAAATATAGCTAATTACAACCCAGGCGAAACTTTATTTCCTTATATACCGTCACCACATTTTCGAGAGATAGGGTGCTTGACTTGGTCCTTAATAGGCCTCCGCGCAACAATTTCCCTGCTAGCACCCACCAATCTTAACTGCACAGATACTAGTTAAGATCAAACCCTTACTACTAAACCTAAATATATAGCTCACAGCCTAGGCGCAACTTTAATTTATTTCCTTATATACCGCCACCACATTTTTGAGAGGCAATGTGCTGGACTTACTCTTCACCGGTTTCTAACCACCAATTACTAGACTTAACCCTTTACCGCATCCGTCCAATTGGTATATTGTTGCCAGAAAATGTTAGGCGCCAGTTTGTGCGACAATAATCAAGTGTAATTATGGTATATGTAGTAGGAATTTTGTTATGAATGATATACGTACAGTGTTCGGAATACGGCGCCGGAATCTACGAAATATGCGTCCCCATATATTTCATCCACGGCTACAGAATCTGCAAAGCTGAAATTTTGGCCATCTACGCCGGCTGCTAGCTGAGTTGCAAGCCCGCCATTTCTTCCCACCTTTAAAAGGCCATAAAAGGCGTCAGTCATATAGAGCTCACCACCAGACGATCAAAGTCAAGACCTAATGGCCTTCACATTCGGCTTCTATATTTGTAAGGCTGATCCCATCACACTTTTCCTTAGTTCTGATGAAATTAAAATACCAACCCAAATGTTATTTATTTAATTTATTAGGTTTTGTGATGAAAATATAATGTAATCATAACTAATACACACTTTGTTACAAATCAATTGTTATACGGTGGACCACGGTCCTCACAGCGCTACGTAGATCATGATCTAATTAATATGATTATCAAATTAAATTGCAGTAGAGTTAAAATGATATTTTATTGTTGTTAAAATGAAATTAGTGAAATTAAAAAACAGAGCTCATGCAAAAACGTATATTGTCAAATGAAATTGTAGTATAATTAAAATGATATTTTAGTATTGCTATAATGAAACTAGTATATGTAGAAATGAAACTAAATGATTGTACTCATACAATAACATATATTGTCAAATGAACATGAAGTGTAATTAAAATTATACTTCAACATTGCTATAATTAAACTAGTGTGTGTGGAAAATGAAACTAAAAAAAAGTAGACCATGTAATAACATATTCCTAACAAATGAAACTGTAATAAATTAAAATGATACATGAAATTAGTGTGCGTGAAAAATGAAACAAAAAAGCTTAGCAATATTATCAAATTAAACTGAAGTGTAATTTAAATGATACGATGTCGTTTTGATTTATGGTCCATACTGCTATGTGGACCATGGTCCACAGAAAAATTTGCCGTTACCAATCATTATTGTGTGGACCTTGCTCCACACAGCTATGTGGACCACAATCCAAAAATATATAAAGTACATTATTCTAACACATAATACATTATTCTGACACATAAAGTGCATTATCTAACTCATAAAATACATTATCTTACCTCAGAAATTTTATTATTATATTCTGACACATAAAGTACATTTTTACATTATTTTAACTCATGAAATACATTATTCTAATACATAAAGTACATTGTTCTAACTCATGAAATACATTATCTTACTCCAAAATTTTCATTATTCTAAGACATATAAAGTGTATTATTTTAACACATAAACTACATTATTCTAACTCATAAAATACATTATCTTACTCGACAATGTTCATTGTTCTAACACGCACACAGAGCAATGAATTGTTTTTTTAAACATCGACGTCATTTTGAACAGGGCAAATTATGTCGTGCAACCGTGTGCACCATAGAATTGGATCCACAATTTCTATACTATAGATCCATAATTTCTATACTATAGATTCATAATTATTGAACTCTATATTCACAATTACAAAACTCTATGTTCGTAATTTTCAATGTTCATATTCCCAATTGTTAAACTCTATATTCACAAATCACTAAACTATATGTTCATAATTTGATAACTATACAACATAGAAATTATGAATTTATAATATAGAAATTATGAATCTATATACAGAAATTATGATCATAATATAGAAATTATGAATTTATAATATAGAAATTATGAATCTAATTCTATGTGCACCAGCATGGTGCACACGGTTGCACAACATAACGCTGGGCCCACACAACTACGTGGACCAAATAATTTGCCCCATGAATCCAATATGGGTTAAAGTTTTGAAACCCATCCAACCCAACAGCCATTATGACCCAAAAACATGACCTCAGCAAGAAGTAAATATTTCATGGGTTAAATGAAATGTTATTGTCATACTTAGTTTGTATTTCTATAGAGTAAAACCAATTTTGGTCCCACGAGTATAGCAAAATGACAATTTTATGCCACATGTTAATTCCTACCAATTTTCATCCACAACTATTGTTTAGTACCAATTTTAATCCGTAACTATTATTTTAGTACAAAATTCATCATGTCAGTCACCCATCTATTAATACATCCCGAAATCTAAAAATTTAATGGGCATTTTCGTTCATTTCAACTTAAGATTTCAATTTGAGCATAAATAAATGAATTTAAAGCCTAAAAACGATCCCAATCGCATTTCTCCTCCTCATCCTACCTTAATTTGAGGAGGAAAAATGCGAATTGGATAGACGAGCTTAAAATCCATTTATCAGGCTCAAATAGGCATCCTAATTTGAAAAGCACGAAACTACCATTAATAATTTCATATTTCGGCATGTCTTAAATGAAAGGGTGACCGACGTGATTAATTTTGGTACTAAAACAATAGTTGGGATGAAAATTGGTACTAAAATAATATCGTGGATGAAAATTGGTAGGAATTAAACATGTGGACTAAAACTGTCATTTTGTTAATACTCGTGGGACCAAAATTTGTATTTGCTCTGTCTTATACAACATGTAGAGATATTATTTGCCTTTATTGTATAAGTTGTTTGGATGCAAAATAAAATTACCTGAGAGGCGATGTGGTAGCAAATTCAAAAAAATTTCCATTAAAAAATTTAAAAATTCTGCCATCATTAACGCCTGTACTAACATCCATTGTCTATTGGATCACAAGCAAAGTCTTCAGGGCCAGAAGCATCTTGTGGGAGATTGAGCTTGATTGTAGATTTATAACAGGCTGAGGATGAACCACACACGGAGGGGAAATGAACATTAGTATGGAAATCCAGAACAGTGCTAGTGAGTTCATATTGCCTTCTTGTAGATGAGATGAACGAGTGAGATGAGTTGAGACTAGATAGATGGTGATGATACATTGAATTCTGATACTATTTTTTATATGGATGTTGAGACTCAATTGTCACGTTTTTACAATGGGCGCCCTACGCTATATCTACTCAGCTCCTACGTGCATAGTGTGCATGGAAAATACAACAAATGATGCATAAATTCATTGAGTAGAATATTAAAAAAAAAAAAAAAAAATCTTCACAAACTTAGCTCACTGATGCGGTATATAGGCAGTATTCAAAAGAAAGACCAAAGTCAAAATGACAGTGGGCCATGGGGGATTATCCTAAAATGGCTAGATCTCTAGTGCACACCAGCATTTGGTCGGGTCACTACTATTGATCACGGTGATTACATTCTCTCAAATGCTCTGTTGGACTGGATTTGAGAGCTGGAGTTAGAGATTCAACCTTTATTGGGAAGAAGAAATGTAAAAAAAGAGGACAAATTTACTGTGGACCATCGTCCAAAACGTGCCGTGTCTTTTAAGTTGTGTGAAAGTTGACCAACAGAGGTATGTTATTAGTATAGTAACTATTACATTCTGGTATACAAATAGTACAGTTTTAACAATGATGTACATTCGAATACACGATTTTTTAACAGTAAAAGTTTATGGTATTCTGTTATACAATTTATGTACATGGCTCATATACAATTAGTCATTTAGTATCAATTATTACATTCAAAACAGAATGTTTTTAACAGAGTTAACGAGCAAAACACGAAAAAACGATTTTTTTTTTTAAAAAAAAAATTGCAAAACGACTCTTTTGCATCCAGTGTGCACCCTGTGCCACAATATAAATGCCTAAAATAATGGATCTGTAAGAAAACTCATCAAAAACAGTCCAGATGTTTCTGAAAATGATTTTTTAACACGTTCATCTCATTGTTCGCTGCCTAAATTAAAAAAACGTGTTCTATTTGACAAAAAAGTTACACTTTGTCTCTTTTGTTCCTTGGTTTGGGTCGTTTGTTTTTTTTTTAATTTTTGTTGGTTTTGTTTTGTTTATTTTTAAATAAAATAAAGTAGAAAGTCCATTGTAAATTTAATTATTTAAAGATATTAATTATTCGTTAATATATTAATAAATAACTATATATTTATTAGAGTTCGAAACATCGTATCCTTTGTATATGGATTATGGTATATTCAGATGATGGGTGAGAACCCCGCCACAAGAAAAAGGGGGCCAAAGGGGAAGACCAGAGAAGAAAGAATGCTGAGCCACCAAGACAAAGCCCACAGAATGCATGGGCGAGTCCGGAAGCACTCGCTGAGCCGATACAAGAGGAGAAAGCCCAGTTCAAAAGGCCACAAGAAAGCGCCCGGCCCTGGGTGTAAGCCGGAATGAGGATCGCCGGCCAGCCCAGGGGAAGACTCGATAGAGGAGCCGTTGAGAAATTTCATGAAGCAGCTAAAGCGAAGGAGCGTTAAGGCATTATAAGGCGGACGCCGGTTCGTCAGTTTACAAAGCTAGAGAGAGCCGTTGGAAGACAACTGAACGTCCACCCAACGCTCGAACAAACTGTGAAATGCTTGAAGTCGCCATTATGAGCCTTTAAGTCAGATAAGAGAGGACCCCTAATAAAAGTCTCCCCACCCTTGTAAGAAGCAGATTCGAGAACGGAGAGGGGATAGAATAACCACTATGAGCGAGTGCGATTTTTCACTAAAAAACCTGGACTTTTGGAAAGGTGTATCCTCCAGCTGAAAGGTTGTTTGGACTCCCTGGGCCCGAAAACCCAGAAAACATCCTGGCGCCGTCTGTGGGGATCGAAACAAAGAGTCCTGCGGCTGTGTCTTTGTTGTTGCTGTATTTATTGTCGTTTTGCGCGTGAAATTATACTGTTTTTTTTCGGTATAATTGATGTTTTTTCTCTCTAGTCGTCGTGATATTTGATATAGATTTTATCTCTTTATATATTCGTCTGTATAGCTCATATTATGATCAGTTGATCCTAACCGTATTTATACTGTTCTTGATTTTTGTATTGTGTTTTATTCTATCTTCTTGATGTGATTTCTTTTATATTTGATTTATCTGATATGTAATTTTGTTTTACCATCTTCCGATTATTTTAATCCGTTTGCTGTGGTGTTGTTTTTTTTTTGATTGAGATCTCTGCCAAGGGGAAGCAACTGCGACGAGGATCCCGCTACGGACCCACCGCAAGATAAATCCTGTACAACCGACTGCTACTGTTACAGCTCACCCCGGATCAGACATGCTATAAGTACCATATTATGTATCGCTGCTACGACTAGAAGCAGAGAAGACTGTTAATTACGACTTGAACCTATAGGCGAATGACTGCTCTTCGGTGATCACCCCGAGTGTTATTCGTCCGCAAAACACGTCTGGCAGATAGAGAGAGTCAAAACAATCGACGAGTAGCAATTTTTGCGAGCCAAACCAAGGGTAATATCTCTCCAGGCAGTATTGCAACACAGGTGTCGCGTACTCTACCACCAGTTTTATATCGATCGTGTTCTACTCATGTCTCCGCTGAACATACACAAGCCACTCTGGTCTGTTGAGTATGGGCAGTTGTCCAAGGAAAAAAGGATAACAGAGATAGATATTGCCCTAAGGGAGCGTCGTCGATTTCCATTGAGATCTCTTGAGGACGATAAAGAAGAGTATCTCCTATTCGCAAACGGCGTACAATATGTTCAAAATCACACGATTATAATTCTATGAAACAATCTAAGCAACAGTCTCCTTTGCTTGGTCTAAGGAGGATTCTGAAGTTTGTGATGACAAAGCCTTGGTTAATGATATGCGAATTTGGCATTCATTTCTCGTTGGATTACACTATCTTGCGGAAAAGAACTTGTTTTTGATTACCTGTTGTGACATGTCCCCTTATCGTATATGTGCAGAAATTGTGTTATTGGAAGAAAGGCATAGAGATCCCCGTGTATTTCCCCGCAACCGTCGAGAGAGAGTGGAACGCGCAAACGGGTCAAGAGAGCTGCGCGCGGCTTGAGGAGCGGGCGCGCGCGCGAGAGCCAGACGCGAGAGCGCGCGCGAGGAGGAGTCGGCTGATGGAGCACGAATCTACAGAAACCGCCACCAAGATGATGTCGAGGAGTGCGAATTTAGCCAAGAAATAAATCTGAAAGAACAGTGGGAAGGACCTGACCAAGGCCCTGGCCGAACGCTTCTGACCCGTTTTTTATCCCTGTTCTCCGCCGAGATCTATCCTTCAACTATTTCGTAGCTTCAAGTTCCCGGAGCAAGCCACGGTTCGACGGGCCGGGCGACCCACGGAGATACGACGCTGCTGAGTACCAAGCCAAGAGCATGCTGTATAGGGGGTACGGACCCGGTCATTCCTTGCTTCGGTGGACCCAGATACAGCTCACAAAGGGAACCAGCACTATATAGGTGAGCATTTTTAGGGCAGCCCACCCTCAACCGTGGTGCTTGACGTTGTCGAGAGGTCGCACACGATGATCATGGAGTGTTTAAGACATGACTCTCGATTAATATAAGCTTCCCACTATCGCATCTCTGATTATCCAGCATCTATAACCGATAAGAAAAGGCCCTTACACAATGGGTCTTTATCCTTATCTGACAAGGCAAAAGTCCTGACCGATCAACAGATGATGTATTTGACCAAAAATTTAACGAGTCCTTATATTAAGTTGAAAGCAGCTTGAGTCTAGGCTTCAACGACAATAATGAAGATCCTGATGAAACCTTAATAGAAGAGGTACCAGAACAATAAGAGAAATATATTGTTTATTGTGATAATTTTGCATGAAAAAGGACGCAAAAGAGCGGCCCTCCATTAACCACCATCTTCAATAAGTAAACAGCTAGCAGTCCGTCCAACAACCAAAAACGAGTGCTGAGAGGAATAAAAATACCTAGACGCGTCTAAAAGAGGTCACAAGAATGAACCGCCCTGAGCTGATATACCTGAAGGTAAGCCCAGATGCCAACAAGAGAGCCAACCACCGAACAGCTATGAAGCACAAAACTGACAACGCTGCCGAGGTCGGCGTCCGCAATTGGAAAAAGGACCGCGGCCGAGACGAGAGAAAGGCGCCAGACGGCCCAGCAACCCGATGGTCAGCGACGCTCATGATCCGCCCCGTCCTCCAACCTATCGACCGATCCAGAACGGCGCGTCCGATGAAGACAAGCGTCGCCCACCTCCGCCTCCGCCGATTGACGACCGAGTAACAAGTGAGATACTGTAAAGACTTCTAAATACTCGTTATCATAAATCTTAACACTCACACACGAAGAAGCTTCGTCATCTAAAAAATGCGATGGAGCGGATCATCAGCAAGGACTTCCCCCCCTAAACAATGAGACGAAGCTCGACACCGAGAGATGATTGGGCTTGCCGCCGATCATAAAACAGCCGAAGGCAACACCAGCTTCCGAAGAACTAAGCCCAATGGCGCCAGAGTCGGTTATCCAATACAGATAGTGCGGGCCATTGAGGCGGCGACTCCGGCCAAATACCCGAAAACACTTGCTCGGCAATTGGAATGCGGGACGAGTTTACCGGCCGCGAGGAGAGCTCCAAAATGCATGCCTCGAGAACTCCATCATTTTCACCTAACAAGGACCTGCCATGCCGGAGAAACCCCGCATCGAGATGCGTGGTCACATCGCCATGGACTAGCTTAACGTATAGCGTTCGCACACCAGTTTGACACGGGAGTTGTTTTTTTTAGTTGATACTGCATTTACCTTAGCTATATAGAGTGATTCGCGCTTTTTAACCATATTGTACCTGGCTTGACTCACGAGGATGCTGATGTGCTTCTGTTCTGAGGTGAGTACCATACACAACCAATCTTGCAATCTGTTAGACACACCCTCTCATCTAGCCCTTGCCACCACATTGTATTTCACCGGGAGATGCATACATGGAAAGGTGGGAGGTTACCTCTGCTGGTTAAGTGGTACCTCCACACCACTT
>VALG01003262.1:0-18312 GCA_009835305.1 Ipomoea purpurea | reverse complement strand
TTTAAGTTCTATCAGTGATAATATCAACATGAATTTGCGTAATGATAATGTATTAGCTTTAATATCTATTGAGTAGCTACCAAACTATACTCACCACAACATATATTTTCAGCTCCAAATATGCTAAAATTTGTCAAAAAGCCTATGTCCAAAGCATAAGGGTGTTAATCTTTGAGGATAAAGGTAATTGTTGTTGTCTCTTAAAATTTATGCATGACAGCCTTACTGGAGTTCAGACAAACAAATTTAGTATCTTAAATAATGCAAATTTTTAGTTTCTAACATGATTTAATACTAATGTTGAAAATAGCTAATTGAGTTTAGATTGTAGAAAATTTATGATATATATATTGCGATAGCTGTATTAGACTAAATTACAAACAAATAACTTTCCTTCATAAAAGCTACTTTGAGATAAATAGCTTTTTGAATTAGTTTTAGACATTTTTGATGAGCAAAAAGTTGTTTTTTGTATTACAAAAATGCATTAAAATTAATTTACCAATGTCATGTGTATCTCCATAAAGCCGAATCTGACCTGATTACAGACCCCTGAGATATATTTTTATCCTACCTACCGTTAAGGGGTGACCAATAAGAAAATGCTTACAAAAGACTATATTTACAATCATTTAAATCCAAGTGTGGTCCTCGTTATACCCCACAATTTTTGGACGCGAGGATAACAAGCCATCCATTAGTTATAAATGGCATCATACATAGTTTTTCAACTCTACACCAAGTAATTCTTTTGGGGAGCTGATTTGTTGATCCAGGGTCCTAAGAAAGAAGATGTGATGACTGATCACCAGTGTCTCATGGAAGAAGAAGGAAACGAGCCGTAAAGATAAATGATTATTCCGTGCCTCTATTATGGTTTGTAGAACTTCACAAACATATACACCTAAACAGGGAGTGGCATTATAGAGCCTTTTATCCAGTTTGTTGGGCCAATTAGACTCCGGCTCATAACCAAGCAAGAACAGCTTGGGACATCTTTAAAGGCTGGTCACACAAGGTGGAATGCACATTACTAGGGAGCAGAGTCAGCAAAGGCTAAGAGATATGACAAAACAGGTTCCCTTTATAAGAACGAGACTGAAGGTGTAAAGTAACGAAAATTTAATATATGTGAGATTAACCTGCCCTTGAAAGACATGTTAGAAAGTGCGTTCACTTCCTCTGCGTTCCTCATTTGTGTGATATAGGCTTGGCCATACCAAGATTAAGTGTTTAGTTAATGTGTCATCTCGGTAAGAATTGTACACATTTGAATCAAATACGAGCTGCGACGTGGTTGAGAAAGTTCGTTCGAACTAAAGATGCCGATGAAGTATGACCCGATGTAGTGGCTCAATCAACAGAGTCTACACAACCCGAGCTCTTATTCAAGTTGAGAGCTCTGAAAGGTATGGTAAAGTCCTAATTGACAGAATTGCGTCAAAATCGGAACCACTAAGCAGAAGAAGGTGCTGTACGAGAACTTATAATGTCCGGATGTGTGTCAATTAGTCGGTTACTTAATTGCGTGCAAACTGTGTAAATTAATGTATTGTGTCACGTTTGAAAAAAGTCAAAGTCACCCTTAAATGTTGCTGCACTAATCAAAGAGTGGAGGATCTGGTAGAAGGTCGTGGAAGAGAAGAGGAGTCTGGTGGAAAGAGGTTCGTGGTAACTCAACCAAGGAGGAAGGACGTGGTAACTCCAACCAAATGAAGAGGTAGGAGGTAATACCAAACAAAGGATAAATTTCCCATTTCATTGCTACAATGTGTGGCAAGATTCGGCATAAAGATTGCAAGATTGTTGGTATAGAATGAGACAACATCGCTGAAATCAAGCCAACATTGCTGAAAACACTGCTGAAAAGTCTGTTGAGGAGTTATGAAACTTCTTTTAGGGCCACGATAGTTTATTTCTGCAGATAAAAAAATAGGTTTTTGGATACTGGGTGTAGTGAACCATATGTTGGGAAGAAGAATTGTTTTTTCTAAACTGGTGAATCAGTCCCGGTCCAATGACATTTGGCATGTAAAGGTGCCAATTTTGGGAAAAGGTAAAAATCTCTTATCTCAGTCTGAAGGATGGTACCAAAATTTTAATATCGATGTGTTTATTTCTGAGACTACACCAAGAATTTCTGGTTGAGTATGGGCCGAGTTGTCAGAAAAAGAGATTATACGAATGAAGATAGTAGCTTCAGGGGTTGACCATTGCAGTTGCTAAGAAGGAGTTTTGATTGCAAAGGTAATAATCGTCCCAAGAATCGACTATTGTTCCTTTGAAATAAGGCATACTCTCGCCTGGCTGTGCTTTAATTATGAGTTTGGAATGACATTGGTTAAGTGGCATATGCGTTGGCATTTTATTTCTCTGGATTAAACTATCTTACCAAAAATCCGTCTTTCAATATGTCGCACAAACACATTGATATCAAGATAATCACAAAATCAGGAGAGTTGGTTGTTGAAGAAACAATCAACATTGTGAGTTTGTCAAGTGAATGGTCAATTGCAGATATCTTTACGAAGCCGTTGAAACAGAGACATTTCTCAAATTGAAAGAAGGAAATTGGGATGAACCAGTATCTTCCAACTTGGTTTAAAGAGGCAATGTTATATTATATTATTATTAATATTATTCAGTTTTAAGAACCAGTCAAAAGAAATTTAATAAAAACAACATGGTGAGTCATGTATGCTTCGTGTGGAACATGCTAGATTATAGGTAGTATACATAGAGCATTTACTTCTATTTTTCTAGCTTTATCATAGTATCAAATTATGTGGTGTATTTTCATTTGTTAAATCATCCAGTGAATAAATCACTTCATCTTTCTCTCTTCTTCTATTTATAAATTAATATAATATACAAAGTAATAGAAATATATTATATATATATATATTATTAATACTTATATTTTAAATTATATCGTTAAATAAGGGACGACACATACAATGGTTCTAGTTGGTTTACAAGAAAAACTTCTTTACAAAACACTTTAAGAGACAGAATTTTATCGATATAGTTTATGAGAATAAGTCTTGATCAAAGCAAGGCTGCAATCCCAAGAATGGTATGTTATTTGTTCTGATGATATTGACCGCTAATCTAATTAGACTCATTAGCATGGGTCAACGAAATGGTTGGTCGGTAGTACTATTATAATATCACTAGGATGTTCACAGTTGTTGTGGAGCTTGGAACCCCAGGAAGTCAAAGTTAAAACATTAAGCAGTTGCGTGATTGCTTTTCACACTTCTGAAAGTTGCATTGCTTTGGTAGTTCCTAAATAGCAATAAATTAGAGGAGTAATACCTGAACTTATCCAGAACAATAGTAAGTTATAGTTGGAGGACTTCCATTAGCACTTACCATTTAAGGTTCCTCATTTGCGGTGGACGATCGGTGCAAGAGTGGATCGAGATGTTGATGAAATTAAGAACCAATCCTCATGACGATATTCAATACAGTTCTTGAAATAAGTTTATGATGCACTTATGATGTGTGGATACTACAAACATTTTTCTTATATTCGCTTTTTTTTTCTTTTGTTTGGGCATGAGAAAAAAAGGACACTGCCTTGATATTGGAAGCTTGTGGTTTTCATGCTGAAGTGGAATCAGAAGTGTTGATAGAAGATGGCTTGTTCTAAGATCGGCGAATAGAGAATTTAGGAAAGCTTGAGATGCTATGATTTAGTATAAGGATATGGGAAGAAGAAATTGTTCGAAAGGAATCTCCAAGAAATCCTGGTGAACAAAGTAGATTGGTGGACCCAAATGATATTTTTGATGTTCTACAAGGCAAGAAGGTAAAACATTTCCTTTGTACTTGAGTTATTAATCTAGTTCATTTTCTTGTAATACTTAGTTTTATTAAAAATAGGATAGATTTTACAGTATCTAACATATTGCTACATCAAACACTTTTTTTAGGGCACAAAAACAATTGAAGGGATGATCATAAACTCTAACATGTTTAAGAATGTGCCTTTGAGTACGGAAGTATTCACAAAGACGGTAAATTTGCGATACTCATTTTAGATGGTATTCTTCTTACTTCTTAGAGGACTTTTAAAATATTTGTCCAATGAGCTTAGACTTTTAAGATTGCGTAATTGTCGTTTGAGTCACATACAATCATATTTTCATTGTGCGAAACTTGTTGAGTTACACTTGAGCAAAAGCAATATGAAGAATTTCAACCCAATATGTAGGTTAGTATGTCAATATTAATTATTTTAACATTGCATATTTGCTAATAACTTTGACTAAAAAATAGAAATGCATTAAAACCTCTCTATTTTATTTTAACAGCATTTTGTATGCTGGAGGATGTTAAAGACTCAATTATTGTGAACAACTTAAGAGTCCTATTGTTCTAACTGTTACAAGCAAGGGCACTCTGTTGAGTTTTGCAGGCAAAATCCCCAGGCTGGAAACACAGCCTTTGTTGAAACAGGTTTCAATGGCCAAAATAGGTTAAGAAGCAGATCTAGAATGAAGCTCCAAGTAAATCAAAGTAGGGGAAGGCAAATGGAAAGAACTGTGCTTCAGAAAAATCAAAAGCACAGCAAAGAAAGTCTCAGCAACCTATTGCTCAGCCTCAGAAGAGGCCTGTAGTAGCTGCTCAGCTCAAAAAGGGCCTGCAGCAGCTACTAAACTCAAAATGGCCCTACAATAGTTGCTCAATCTTAGAAGGGAGCTGCAGTACCCACTCAAATTCAGAAAGGGCCTGCACTATTCACGCAGCCTCAGAAATCTCAGAAAGAAAGCTGTAGGAGATTTGCTGGCCCTAGTTGAACACCAGAAAACATTGAGAAAAATCCGACACAACATGAGAACAAAGGGAAGGAAGTGTTAATGGGAAACATGAGGCACCTTTTATCCATGTTGGGCAGAATAAGGAAAGAAGAAAGAAACAACCAGGGAAGAAAAGAGAAGCTGGAGAAAGAGGAAGGGGAGTAGAAATTAATTTGGTAATAGAAGAGATAATCGCAAATTATGCTGTGCAACGGAATGCACCTTGCAAGGTGCATACGGTTGCAAAACGGCGCGTTTTGGTTAAAAAAACGCGCGTCCCACTTAAAGAAGAAATCAGGTTCGATTCCCGGCAATAACATTTTTATATATCCAAGAAATTCATAAACTATATAACCACAATTTCATAATATTGATCCACAATATTCATAACTATATATCAGTTGAATGAATGAATAAAAATCCACAGATTATGAATGAATGAAGTAAATCACAATGAATGACTAAATATTCTCAAATACAGGGAATGATACTATATAACCACAATTTCATGAATATATAACCACAATTTCATACTATATATCCACAGTGAATGAATGAATAAAAATCCACAATGAATGAATGAATGACGTAAAAATCCACAATGAATGAATAAATACCACATATATGATGAATTATATCCACAATGAATGAACTTATATAACCACAATTTCATAACTATATAACACAATTTTCATAACTATATATCCACAATAATGCTATTGCTGAGAATCGAACTTGATTTTTTTTAAGTGGGACGCGCGTTTTTAGTCAAAACGACGTCGTTTTGAACCGTATGCACCATGCGCATGGTACATTCGGTTGCACAGCATAACTATTGAAGAGAACCCCTTTGGGCCCTCGGAGGGCTAAGTGAGGAGGAGGAGGGAGAAATATGAGTGGGATCCTAGAGAGAACTCTAAGTTTGAAGAGGAGAAGTCTGATGATTCTTGCTCACCTTCAATTGAAATCAGTGAGGAGGAGAAAGACTTTTTTGGCAGAGAAAAAGACATGGAGAGGAGGTTGCAAATGATTATCAAAAAGCCAATGTCACACCTGTCAAAAAGATGTAAAGGCACAAAAGAAAAAGATGAGAAAAAAGAAAAATTCTGTGAGTGGTGAAAGGAAGGCAAAGAGCCTCGGGAGGAGGAGGGGGGCATTGGAGGCCATGATTAGGATCCTTTGTTGGAATGTAAGGGGGTTGGCTCCCAAGGCTCCCCTTATAGAATAAAAAACTTGGTGAGGGGGCTACAAACCAGTGCTTTTATGTTTTGATTGAGCCAATGAGGGACAAAAGCCAAATGAAAATTGTGGTAATGTCCTTAGGCTGGGACATGGGGAAATGTAAGGAATGAGTAAATTTGGGTGCTATGGAATGGTGATATCACTGTCAAATTAAACATGTGGAAATAAAAGAACAATTTGATAACAGTTTCAATGGAAAGTGTAATATATGATGGGGAACTGGCACTACAAGAAAAATGCGCATAGACAACACTAGAAAGACAACAGTTTTTAAGAAAAGTGTTGTCTTTTGTATAAAAGACAACAGTTTGGTCCAAAACCGTTGTCTTTGATGCAACACTTTTGTCAAAGACAACGGTTTTTACTTAACCGTTGTTATAACTGTGTTGTCTTTGTGTATTTTGTGAAAAGACAACACCACAACGACAACGGTTTTTTAAAACCGTTGTCTATGTGCGTTCTTTTTTAAAAAGATAACGGTTTTTTAACCGTTGTCGTTGGTGTGTTGTCTTTAAGCGCACTAGAATACACAACACTAGAAAGACAACGGTTATTTAAAACCGTTGTTTGTGCGCTCTTTTTTTTAAAAAAAAGACAACGGTTTTTTTAACCGTTGTCGTTGGTGTGTTGTCTTTAAGCGTACTAGAATACACAACACTACAAAACAACGGTTTTTAAAACCGTTTTCTTTGCACATTATTATTTTATAAAAGACAACGGTATAAAAACCGTTGTCATTTATGTGTTGTCTTTAATAGCACTTGAATACACAACACTATAACGACAACGGTTTTGTATAACCGTTGTCGTTGCGCGTTCTTTATTTTTTTAAGACAACGGTTTTATTTAACCCGGTTATAAAAAAACCGTTGTATTTTGGCATCATTATTTTATAAAGAACAACAGTTGTATAAAATATAAACAAGGATATTAACCACAAGAGTTGAACTTATAACCTCAAACATAGCAATTAAAGTTTAACCAACTAAGCAACACAAACTCT
The DNA here is from genome assembly GCA_009835305.1 of Ipomoea purpurea. Taxonomy (NCBI): domain Eukaryota; kingdom Viridiplantae; phylum Streptophyta; class Magnoliopsida; order Solanales; family Convolvulaceae; genus Ipomoea; species Ipomoea purpurea. The sequence goes on along the minus strand of VALG01003262.1, from coordinate 11,262 downwards.
TTTGTACTAAGGTGCAACATCTGGTATATAACTGGGTGCTTCTGTGTTGTCTATGAAAACCAAGACAACGATTTTATAAAATAGATAAAGGATGCTCTAGGAAGAATAGAACTCAAAACTTCTAATCAAACATAACAAACTAAGCTAAATCCACCAAGCCACACCAACAAATATAATGAGTTTGGTTCTATGTTGTTTGTATAAAATATAGGTTAAAGATGCCACCAAAAAGGATAGAACCAATGACCTCTAACATAACAAACAAAGCTAAACCCACCAAGCCATGCCAACTTTAGTTACTAAAGTGTTACACCTTATCTTTTAACTATAATTTGGACCTTCATTGTTTTTGTTACGAGATGAAAATAGATGATAGAAGATCTAGAACAAAATAAAATGTAATTAAATTTTTTTGTCCAAATATAATGCATTTAAATGTCGCATCGGATTTGAAGAGAAAATATGTGCAATGAATTGTTAATGTATAAGGGCATTAGTTTTGCAAGTTATTCAATGAAGACTTGTTTTTATAAAATTATTTAACAATTTAAGTAAAATAGTAACAGTATCTTCGAATTTTATGAGAACATTATTAATAAAATTTAACAAAGAAATAATACAATTCAAAAGTTTATTTAATCAGCTTCTTTTCGCTTCATATTTAAATATAAAATTATCACCAGGAAAATCTTCAATGTCAATTCATTAAAGTTTTATTTTCAATTCATTAAATTACATGCCATAGAATGACCCTGGTTTGCCAGTTTTTTTTTGCGGGTGTGTTGGTTCAGAATGGGTGCGGTATTGGTTTGTGGAGGTGTTAAATAAGGGCTGTATGTTTGAACTCTATATTTTCACAATTACAGAACTCTATGTTCAAATTATGAATCTACTTGTATTTAAAATTATGAATCTAACGATTTAGAAATTAAAAACGTTGTCGTTTCTAGAAAAGACAACGGGTTAATAACCGTTTGTCTATGTGCCGTGACTACAACCAACACCAGCTTCAACAACACTTAATAGACACGGTAGAAAAACCGTTGTTGTTTTCTTTTTTAGAAAAGACAACGGTTATTAACCGTTGTCTAATGTTTTGCGCTTGACTTACAACAACACCGCTTCAACAACACTTAATAGACACGGTTAAAAAATCGTTCGTTGTTTCTTTAGAAAAAAGGACAACGATTTAAAAAAACAGTTGTCTATGTGGCGGACTTACAACAACCCGGCCTTCAACAACATAAATTATACCCCCTAGACAATGGTTATTAACGTTGTCTATGTGCATTTTTTCTGTAGTGTGCACATCTCCTTCATATATGCTAAATTGCTAATTATAGGATTAAGAAACAAGATTTGCGGGGAAGACTTGGGCAAAAATTTGGAAGGGCCAATGGGACAAGGATGTTGGCAGCTGCGGGCGACTTTAATTGTATTCTATTCTTGCTCATGGAGGAAGAAGGGGGAAGGATCCCTATAACATAGCTAAAAGCCAAAATAATTCCAGGCAGGTGTGTTTAGACAAGGCTGGCTTAAGAGATGCCTGACCTCCTAGCATCATCAATTCTTGGTGAATGGAAGGTAGTGGAACAAGCGTCTGAAAAAGATGACTAATGCATGATTAATGAAACTGGGAGGCTAAGCTGAAAAATACCTATTACTCGTTTACTTAATCCAAAACTGGCTCAGACACTCACCAATGATTTTCACTTGAAAGTTGAACCACACTTGCAGATGAAAAAAAGCCATTTATGTACTGCAACACTTTCGGGAGTGAACAGAGCAATTTATGGGGATTGTGGGAAGGGGGCTGGGAACTGAGAAAGGAAATGCTATGTCATAGATTTTCAAAGAAAAATTGAAAGAGGGGCTGAAAAATGACCTGAAAGCCTTGGAATTTGAACTCATTTGGGGGGATATATTTGGAGAGGTAAGAATTTGGGTTGGAGGAGAGGGGGTTAAAAAAGATTGAAGGGAGGGGAGATTCAAATTTCTTGTAATGAGATTACTGTTTAGCTCCAGTTTCAAGAAAGCCCAAGCTAAGTGAAAAAGCAATAGTTGGTTGAAGAAAGGTACTGCCAGGGCCAGAAGCCCATAGGCCAGTTGTGTTATTTGAAGGGCGGAAAAACATTAGGCTATTTCCAGGGTTGGTGAGGGGAGGGAGGAAGCGAAAAAAACAAGTTTGATTCATAAATAAAAAATATGAGAGGTTGTGGGTAAATTAGAATCAGGGCCCAGGGATTGCTGACTTAGCTGTTGAGTATTACCAGCAAGCTATCTCAGCCAGAAGGAGGCTTGAGAGACCTAACTCGTATTCAATGTTTGCAGGGGGAAGTGTCTGAGGAGGAAAACAAAAGCTTTGGTTGGTTTAGGGCCACTGAAATTAGAAATAAGGGACAAAATGCTTTCAGCATGAAATCCCAGGGTAGGCTCTGCAGGGCCTGGGATGGCTTTGGTGGGAGGGTTCCTAACCAAGCTTGGTTGGGGCCCCTGTATTCTAAGAAAAGATCTTTTTGGCCAGTTGTTCTCTTTGATTTTCTTTGGATTTGTAAAAACTTTAACAAAAACATGACCCACCACCAATAATTGTTCTACTACCAAAAGTCCAGAAACAGCACTTTTTTCTGATATAGGCAATAAGGCCTATGAGCAATTTTTGTTAATAAGATAGGGGGGGGTAATCTCAAAAATATATTGGTTGTTTAGGGCTTTCAAATTGCGTTTGCTTTAGCTTGTTGGCCCTTATCAGGCTGGGGTTTGGTTAAGGGCAGAAACATAATTGAGTAACATTAGTTTAGCTCAGGAGCTTTGCCATGTATGGAGCATCCAATGTGGGGATTGTGCGTTTTAAAATTCGGGACTAAGGTAAAGACATTTACGATTATTTGGTTGTCCTGGAAGTGTGTGTCTTTGCTGTGCTTAGAAAGTTAGTTTTTTGAAAAATAGATAGCATTTTGGTTAGATAGCGAACATAAACAATATTTTGGTATGTTTGTCCTCTGAATGGGAACCAATGTGGTTTTTTTCACTTCCACTTATGAGTTCTTTAGGCAAGGGCATCATTATCCAAAACCTTTTCATTTTGGCTTGCTAAATTGTTTATCTGCCCTATGGCTATGGTCAAAATATAACTCACTCAAGCTAAAAGGTGGGGCCTTCTTGTTGAGCCACCTACCTTGCTGATGATGTATCATCTTTACTTGTGGGGGAAGGGGGGAAGCTTGGAATAAAACAATCGATTAACCTTAATGGAGGTCAGTCTGCTTACAATTGTGAATAAACAAAAGAGTGACTTCTATGCTGCAATTTTTGGGAAAAGAGCTTAGGGAAGGGGAAACATTAACAGAATTTGAGAGGAACGGTAACAAATGCAATCACAAAAAGTTACTTCAATACGGATGCCCGGAGGTTTATAAAGGAGAATAATGGAGAGTGTGAGTTTGTTTGTCTTCCCTTGTGAAAATAGTGCAGTAAGTTGTACGAGGGGAACCGATAGTAGACTGCGTAATCTTAGGAGGGCAAGTCTGTCTTAGATCATAATCGGTTTGCAGGGAAAGCCGTTCAGTAGTTCATCTAGCAATATGTACACCGGAAGCAGGTCAAAAACCAAATAGGAGAAAATCTTGGCAGATTTCTTTGGGGCAGTCAAAGAAGCTAGGAGAGTCGGGTTACAAGTGTGAGAATATGGTGGCATTGCATCTGCCACAAAGCATATATGGTGGCATTTCAGAATTGATGACAACATCTGTAACAGAAAATTACTTGTGCAAGGATCCCAACCAAGTCTGCCAAAAACTCATGGCAGTTAGTAAAGACTCTTCTTCTCCATTTGGAGGAGAATGGTTGGAGCTAAAGGACAGAATTAGAGAAGGAGATTATCTGGAAAATGGGAGGGAGGGGAAAGTGAACTTTTGGGTGGGACAACTGGTTCAGGATTGGGAGCTTTACCTCTGGCATAAATATACATGGCAAGACTAAGGCAAAAAGATATAGCTGAAAAGACTTTTTCAGAGGTTGGAAGGATGGGAATATCTGAAGCTTTGGGTTTGAAGGTTGGAACAGTTGTAGTGCAGGAAAATCAGACTGAATCAAGGGCTACACTGACATTATTCCTAAATTGAGGTCTGAGAGTAATGATGAACCTTTTTCTTATGCTGCAGTAAGAAATTTGAAAGGAGGCGGTGAGGGTTTGTACAAAGTATATTCACATTGGACAAATAAAATCTGGATTTTAAACATGTCCATGGAAGATGGTTCCTTTATTGGCTTAGAGGAGAATGTTAAGAGGAAAATCCCTTTTGATGATGTCTTGTTTATAGTTTGGCGTACAACATTGTCTCAAAATGCAGTTGGTGTTCAAAATCCAAGTTGTTGCACAATCTCAACATATTAATTTTATGTCACCAAGTGAGACAGTTAAGGCAATATAATAGAACTACTTTGCAAAATCTCTGGGGAATTTCCATACAGATGAGAACCATAGAGCAAGTGTGTCATCAGTGGTGGAGCTTTGAACAAGGGAAAAGGAAACAGGTTTGAGAGGTACACTGACAGAAGACTCCTAATTCTTCATTATCTGGGGAGCTCTGGTGTATTAATTTTTACCAAAAGCATTATGGAGAAGAAGCTAGATTGCAGGGTCATTCAGAATATAAAGGTCTTATCTGAATGCATAGGAAAGGATGGTGCCATTCATGGGACCCCTTCCCCTGAAGCAGAGAATACTGAAAGAGGAAGAGGTTAAGGCAGAGGTTGTGGAAAGAGATAGCTGGTGCAAGCCCCAAAAGGATGGATCAGACATAGAACAAGATAAAAGAAGGAAATGCGCAGCTTCCTAGAAATGCTTCTGGCCAATCTTCTAGCTGGGGCTCTAATTCTATAGAAGATTTCTAAGAACAATTGATATAAACTAGAAAAGATAAGATGCGAAGACATTGCCTGGTGCAGGAAGAAAAAGCTGACAGGAGTTATCTTTGAAAGCAATGAAAGAGGGCCAATTTGCAAGGTGTGAGCTTGAAGCCTTCCATGAGTAGGTGAAATACCATAGCCTGCTCAAGGCTTAGTGCATTTAATTGTGTTGCTGCTTGTCTTTACTTGGCTTGCAGATGCCTTGATCTGGTTTAAATAAGCTCTGTAAGTATTGCTTACCCTCTCTGATTGTGTGTGGTTGTGGATGTCTTTTACTTGGCTTGCATGGATGTAGCACCATTGTCTAGCTGCTCAGGTTCTAGCAGGTATTAGTGAAATGCGGAGTGTTGGGTGGATTATGACTGTAGAGGAAGGTCTTGCATAGCACAAACATGGATGTGAGAGTGCCATTGACTGAAAATTAATGTGGGGGCTGGGTTTGAAGGCTTGTGGTTGAATTCGAATCAGTGATATGAAAGAAAGATGAGTGCAAAATCTGCACAAAGGGTTTGAATAGCAAAAACAAATGGAAATGAATTGGTTTGGAAAAATTGAAATCAAAATAAAAGGAAAAGGTTTTGAATGGCTTGTTGGTTGACCCACTCTATTGCTTTTGATGGGGGTCACATAGGCTGGCCCCGGTAAAAATCAGAGCTCTGTACGGGGTTGGGCCGACCTTGTTGTCTTAAGGGTAGAGGTCCTAGGTCACAATTGCTTGGTTTATAAGGCAAAATGTCCCCTTTATTCAAGTGTTTTGGCATCAATTTGGGGTGACATCTTGTAAGCCAAGGGTGGGTTCTCATCGCCTTGAGTGGGGGAATAAGTGGCCTCCTCGGTTAAAACACAGATCGCTGTGCCGGGGGGGGGGTGGATCTTGCACTCTTGGGGTGGGGGCTTGGGGTCCGTGTGGGGATTTTTATTTATAGGCATTGTTCTCACACTGATGTTTGGGGAAATACCTTCCTTTTTTTCAGATTGGGGTTTAGTTGAATTGCTTGGTGGATTCTACTTGATACATAAGGCTTGAGTCAAGACAATGAATCTTCTATCAAGTAAAGGTATCTCGAGACCATGGCATTGGAGTGGGTGGATGATACTTGAGGGCTAATTCAATGCTAGACCATAGCAAATGGTGTTTGGAGGAGATGGGCTTGCCCCTTATCTTTTGATTAGATTTGTAAGGCTTTTAGGCCATGTAGACTTTTGTGCCGAATGACCTATGACTTTTGTAGGTTAGGATTTGGTCATTTGTTGACTTCAGCTTGGTTTGGCCAATTTTGGGCCTCATGACTGTTTGTAGGCTTTGTGCCTTTTAATTCTTGATGATATATAGTATCGTAGCTTTTACTGTTAAAAAAAACACTTAGGGATACACCAGACTTTACTAATGTAGCACAGTCTTCAGGAAATATCATTCGTTATGTTGTTCAAATTTGGCAAATGTGCACCCATCAATTGGAAGTTTGGAGGAGGTTGTTAAGTTAGATTTTTGGTTTGCAAGAAAATGGAGGGGTTTCCAAGGTAGCATTTGCAAGTTAAAATCACTTGAGAAAGTTAGTGTTATCTGGTTGCAAGAATCTGGAGGAGCTTCCAATTGACATTGGAAAATTAGAGCAACTAAGAACATTAGATGCTGTAGAAACTGGTATCTTACATTTACCCATTTCTTTGGGATGTTTGAGAAATCTAAAGTACCTAGAACTGGAAAAGCTTGAGGGTACAGTAGCTGTTGAATTTTTTTTTTTTTTTTTTTTTTTTTTTTTTTTTTTTTTTTATCTTCAACTGCGAATTTATGCTCATTGGAAACTCTAACTGTGAGATTCATGAACAAATCGCAGTAGCAAGTAATTCTTCCAATTGGTTTTGGGGAGTTTGACCTCATTGACATTTTTACAGTTATCCGGAATTTGGTATCTTGAAAGCCTATCGTTGGACCTTTGTCTTCTCTCCAATTTGAGAAAGCTCGACCTCGAGGATTTGCAAAATCTTAAGCACTTTTAAAACTTCCACCTAGTTTGGAGCTCTTTAGTGCAATAGACTGTGTTATAATAATATTATTATTATAATTATTGAACAATGTTGTTAAATTTAGAAAGTAAATACATGAGGTGTGTGGATGTGGAGAACATGGAGTACTGGAGAAGAACATGGAGCATTTGTGAATAGTGCCTAATTTTTAGCAAGCTTTGAGTTATCTTTATTTAGTATAAAATAGTATGTGTATTCAAGCATTTTAATTCATCAATCAAATTCATTTCTCTCTCTCTTTCTTCTCATATATAAAACATAATATTAAATATTAAATATATCTTATAGATATATTATATTAATATAGATATATTATATTTAATATTATCTAACATTTGGTATCAGAGTCAGTAAACCTTTCAACTCCCCGAAATATTTCCCGTAGTGAATATATGACTGCAAAATTTCAATATTGTATGGTCGGGTCCCAAATTGGACGGGAAACTCGATTACAATTATTGGCAAATTTATGATGTCCACCATTTGAAAGCTCAAAATCTTTGGAGCTTTATTGATCCGGTTTACCCGAAGGAGCTGATGCAGCCCAACACGACGAGATCAATTGAACTTTGGGTCAGATTCACCAAGGTGTTCATTATTCCATTTTTGGGAATTAGCTCGTGCTCAAACAGCAAAACAAGCTTGGGACATCTTAAAGGGTGTCAAACAAAGGAGTTCGATCGGGAATAGAAGTCTAAGTTGCAGTAGGTGGAGAAGGTTGTACGATAATTGTGAATGACCTCTACAAAACAGTAGATACGTATTCACTCGTCTTATTGATATCGTGAATAAGATGATTGAGTTATACGGAGATACGATTGAAGATGGTGCAGTGGTGAAAAAGTTCTTCGAACTATGCCGATGAGGTATGACCATGTGGTGGCTTCGATCACAGAGTCACACAAAACTGAACTCTTATCAATTGCAGAGCTGAAAGGTTTGGTAGAAAGTCATATTGACAAGAATTGCGTCAAAATCGGAACCACTAGCAGAAGAAGCTTTGAAAAGTCAAGTCACCCTTAATGTGACTGGCACTAATCAAGGAGGTGGATGATCTGGTTAGAGGTCGTGGAAGAGGTCGTGGTAACTTCAACCATGGAGGAGGACGTGGTAACTCCAATCAAGGAAGAGGGGGAGGTAATACCAAACAAGGTAAATTTCCATTTCATTGCTACAATTGTGGAAAGTATGGACACAAGATTGCAGATTGCTGGTATAATGAGGACAATCGGGGGAAATCAAGCAAACATTGCTGAAAATTCTGGTGAGAGTTCTGAATACATTACTTTTGGCCAGAATAGTTTTTCTTGTAGATAAGAACATTATTTGGTTCTTGGAACTGGTGTAAACATATGAAGGATGGTACTCGCAATCTTTATATCATATGTGTCTATGTTCCTGAACTACACCAAAATTTGTTTTGAGTATGGGTCAGGTTGTCCAGAAAAAAGATATAAGATACCATATTGCTCAGGGGTTTGTACTACCATATGCAGAATGCTAAAGGTAGTTTTTGATTGCAAAGGTTAAATATGTCCCCAAAATTGACTATTTCCTTTAAATTAGCAATTTCTCCTTGCTTGCTTAATTATGATATTAGTTTTGCGTTTATGATTAATGGTTATGGCATATGCTCTCTGGTTGGCTTTTTTTATTTCTGGATTAAACTATTTTGCAAGAAAGGAACTTGTTTCTGAAATTATACCTTTGTGAATGTCCCTGATCGTATCTTGTGGGATTTTGTGTGATTGGTTAGAAGCATAGAGATCCATTTCCCGTGGGCAAGTCAAGAGAGCGCAAAAAATTGGAGATTGTTCACTCAGACCTGTGTTCGTTGGAGGTTCCCTCACATGGAGGTTGTAAGTACTTATTACTTTCATTGATGATTTCAGTTAAGGAAAACATGTGGTGTTTGACTTTCTGAAGCAAAAGTTTGAAGCATGTGATTGTTTCAATACATTTAAATGTTCGTGAAAAGCAAAGTGTTTTATATAATCAAAATCTTGAGAACTGATAGAGGTATAGTAATATATTGTGTTGGTCTTCGATGTAGAGTGGTAAAAAAGTCTTGTAGGGTGAATAGACTTTTTTAAACTTTTAACATATTAATTAACACTTCTGGTAATTTACCTCTAAGTAACAAGATTATGAAAACATAGATGCGCAGCGGAATATATTTTAAACAACCAAGTGTTACGTAAATAAAAGATGATATATCACATGCAATAAGATGGATATGCTTGGTATGGCTCAAGGTAATAAGTATGCATAATTTATGCCACATGCATACGTTAAGAATTCTCAACTAGACTCCAAGATGAATATTTTCGCATTAAGTATAAGAATTAGGTTAGCAATAATTATTTCAATATGCAGAACAACAAAAATATATTAAAAGAGATATGGATTCATTATCAATATGTAGGTGACTTAGTATAGATTATAATAGTGTAGTAATTGATCTAGTGCGATGGGTATGAGAAGAAGATTATCAACGTTCTTGTTGAGCATCAGTAACTGAACAATGAATCCCAAATGAGAAAAATAAGTGTACTGTAGCACGTGGTGTTAAAGTCACATTTAATCTAAACAATAAGATGTATGTTATTGATAGATGGAAATATTACGAATAGTATGATAATCGTGTTATGTTAGTGCTATGTTGCAATAAAATAAAAATATGCAGTTAAGTAATTGATGTAGGATCAATTTATTAGATATGTATCATGTGGTTGTAGAGGTTGTTGAATAAGTATTAATCGTCATAGTCCTAGCTCTTGCTATCCATTTTCACTATCAGAGGGGAGAATGAATTCACTATCTCGTTATAGTCATACCAGGAATAACTAAATTAGGTGAATTCAAGTGTCATCACTAGGCCACTCTTGCATGGATGTTTTGACCAATCAGCTAAACATCTCATATACCGTTGGTTATCTCGATCAAAGCTATTACTCTTTGGAGTATTGCATCAATGCACTATACTCCCAAGTAATTTTGGCGACAAAGATGTTCATACTCCTACAGCGCAACAAAGTGTTTCAACCCAGCTACACTTAGCGCGCAATATGGATTCTGAGCGGTACATGCACACAGCTAATCACTCAGAATCCATCGAGTGTTCGCACAAAAGCTAACTCACGTTGAAGGTGGTTTAGTGTCTTGCAATCAAAAGTACACTCAACCCTCGTTCTACATCACATAGGAGGTAAGATTACAGTAGAAGTAGACAAATTTTCTCTTCTATATGATTTGTAAGAATATCTCTTATCTAAGCTCAAACTAGATATTCGAATTTGTAGTCTTTTATCTTTGTTGTATTTCTCTTTTTATTGCCTTGGCCTTCTCTTTTTTCGTGTATTGCACTCTCTGCGTTCATGTCTTCAAGTCTTCTAGGGTATATATAGCTGAAAGAAGCTATATTACCGTTGTAGCTTCATTGATCTTTGGATCAGTTACATCTTGTGAACAAACTACACATTATTGCCAACTTGCATTGCGGTGAATTAATGCAGAGATGGCTTGCTTTTACAGTGAGTTTGAAAAATCCTCACCTGACAAATCTTCAAAAATTCGTATATGTCGGGTAAATATCTTCTGAATTCTTACTACCGAAAAATAATTCCTTATTCTTTGACTGGATTTCAAAATGGATGAAATCTTGGCTCAAAGATTTCTGTTATTCTTTGCTGATAAAAAGTATTATCTTACGTCAATTTCGTGTGGTTCTGAAACTGATTTGACGATTTATCATATGGAGAAACGAAGATTTATCACGTGCATCTGTCCTTTATGGCATGCACAAGCTTCCAAACTTGTAGTAACTTAGCCATACCATATGTGATCAACTCAGTGTGTAGGCATGCACTCACACAAGTTTCATCTTTAAAAATATGTTTCAAATGAGATCTTTAACCAAGAGACCAATGAACAATTAGTAGGCTTATGGCTTTACCATAAATACACCATATTAATCTCACTTGGTTTTATTCTGGATTCTAATCTTTATCTCAGAATGAGTTTAGTTGAGACATTTAGATGTAATTCTAAATTAATCGGTCTGTCTTTTTGGTTCGTCCGTTCTATATCTCACTAAAAATAGTAGAGATTAAGCTAATCCCATGGACCCTCTAACTTTAGTCACTTGTTCTTATCACTTCACCGCTTAATCCTTTAATGTTTCCAAGGTAAAATTATCTTCAAATAGGGGTTGTAAACAATTCTGGATAAGCATATTTTTGCTAAGCAATTTCTGGGTAGACTTGATAAGGTTTGACTTGGGACTTTAGACTAATAGACAACTTTAGACTCTTTAGATAAAAT
>VALG01003261.1:0-10084 GCA_009835305.1 Ipomoea purpurea | reverse complement strand
CATTATGTAACGTTGGATAAAGGCAGAAGGATTAAATTTATATAGTCAAATGCCAAACCATCTAAAAAACAAGACAAAGGGGCAGGTATACAAAACTGGAATTTATAGACTGCATGACACAAGTAGTGGAATCATATTGTTAGCATACCATCAATCCTCTCCTTTGCTAGCATATTGTTCACCATATATCCATTATGTGTCTAGTTGGTCAGCTCCAAAATCAAGAGGACCAGATATAAAGGCAAAAACTCAACCTGCACTTCAGTGTAAAAGAATGAAATGAAAACTCAAATTAGTATCAATCTCTGAAAAAGCTATATATTAGAATGAGGAGAAATCAAGTTAAGATATTCTGTATAAATTAGAAAGCAGAAAAGTCAACAATTAAGAAAACTATGAAATTGCTAGACCTAATGCAAATGTGGTTTTTCCATATTCAGATCCAAGGTAAAATTAAAGAGAGCTTCCATTGCGTAATCCAAAGCCTCTTCCCCCAGCAAAACTCCATCTAATGCTTGGCTTGCAAATTGCAATTGAGGTTCTTTCCCATGAAGTTGTTGGCCTCAATGTCTCAAGTGCAGATGCAATGCGGTCTTTGAATGTATCCACCTAAAATAGAGTGTCTGAGATGAATATACAGATGTGGGATTGAACTCTATATAATCTGCAATCAATGAAAACAAAATGAATATTATCCTCTCATAACTGCAAAAGCTGATAGTAGAAATGGACAATAGCTTCCTTATTCATCTTCCCCATCGATTTTAGTTCGACAAAAACATCACAAAAATAGCTTCCTTAATCATTCAGAAACAATAACAATTGCAAGAACCTGTCAAACATACAAAGAGCTAGAAATGAAGATAAGGGCATGACAGTGGTTCAGTAATAGTGCAAATTAAAGTCACAAATCAACATTCTAAAATGAAGTACTGATGCTTTAGAACACATTATGGGAAAATATATATATAAATAAAATCGATTAACGGAGTGTGCTGCATAGAAAGACAATCAGTAAAGGAAAGGTTTTGTTATTGGTCAAAGTAGCATTGATTATGAACCAAAAACATTTTTTTTCCAGTTGTCGTACCGTTGCCTACCTCTCAAAAATAGTATGCTCTAAGTCTAGTGGAGTGATGCTTCAGGGGAAGAGGGGGGGCACAAATTGAGAATGCCCCTCTTACAATCAACAGAAAAGCCAAAGACAACGATGTATGATATATGTTACTAAAGAACGTAAATAGGGGGACTAAACTCTACTACATGGGTCAAAATATTGTTTTGGGGGTTGGGGACCAATGCCATTACAGAGGCTTAGGATACAACATTTCATTCCTCCCAGCACTCTAAAAATTTTGGTGAAACCTGTCTTCATCTGATTACCAAGTTAAAGGTACTATTTTCTCTTGCAACAATACTAGCTTTGCCATTTATGATTCCTTGCCAAAATTTGAACTGCTATGACCCCATTTAGAATGTGTAAGAAATAGCAACCAGCTTCTCAAGACAAGTCGCCTATAGTCTCCTAGTATACAACGGAAACAAAAATTCCAGAATAGCATATTACTAACTAGATAACTTATAAAATTCAAAAATTCATGATACCTAATAATCTTAAATTTTGAAACTACATTAATAATTAATTCAAATATAATTATTTTTCAAACAACAAAAAATTCAAAATTTGACAATTAATATTAAAAAATATAAGAAAAGCTTACAAGTTACGCGGCCAAGCTGAGTTGGCGGGTGGCGGCTGGTTGGTCCGGTGCGGCGTGGCTTTTTGGCGTTCGAGCTTCGTTTTGGGGAAGAAGAAGATGAGGGCGATGGTAGTGGCTGTGCGGGGCGGTGCAGGCATGGTTATTATAAAGTGGGGGCCGGCCGGAGGCGACGGTCCAGCGAAGCTTAACGCTTGGTCTGTTGCCGCGGCTGCTGGCGTTGTCGAGCCGTCGGAGGGCTACGGCGGAGGGCAACGAAGAGGTTTATGATGGCAGACGACGGGTGTCGAGGAGCGGAGCAGTGGCGCGGTGGTGCGTGTTGGCGTGCGGCTGTCGAGGGCGACGAGGCGGCGTTAGCAATGGTGAAGGGTTTTGAGCGGGTTTAGGTGTTTTCGTTAGAAAATAAATAAGGGTATTTAATATATATGTGACGTCGGGATATATTGTAGACGACGTCGTATATCTTAAAATTTTTTTTTTTAAAGTTACGACGTCGGTTTTACACAAAACCCGACGCCGTAAACTTTAAATAAAAAAATTTCAACTAATCGTATAACTATACGACGTTGATTCATTTTACGAGCCGGACGTCATATAATTTTATTTTTTTTTTGAATTTCGTTATATATGACGTCAGTTTTAATAAAAAACCGACGTCATATGTATTTTTTTAAAAAATAAAAATTATTTTAAATTTTTAACATCGATTTTATAAAACAAACCGACGTTTAAAAAGGCGACGTTGCAATCTCTGTAGTAGTGAGTCTACGCTTGTTCTTCGAAAACTCCTCATCGCAAGTTTTCATAAGTTTCGAAGAACCACCGCCGGTCTAGGAAAAGCAGGCGACTCCGGCTGTCGAAGTCCCGTCGCATACCGCCGCCGCACGCGCCACCTCACGCACGCCTCCGCCTCCACGCGCCGGCGCGTGAGACCTCCTCCCGGATTTTTTCCGGCGAAACTTTCCAGTTTCCGTTTTCGACCCTCCTCTGACTTTCCTGGTAATATTTTTCTTTTTTATCAACCATGTCTTCAACTGGAACCGGAGGAAACTTCTACCAATGTTGAAAATGCTATTTTTCGCTCAGTGTTTGTGCCTAATGTGACACCCCAAATATCCACATCATCCATGGATTAATTGAGTAATTATCCTATCTTAATTGAGGAATTAATTCCTAAAATCCTGATTTTAATACTTGAGGACTAGTATTTGACTAGTCAACTTCAAAGTCATGTTGTACCTTGAGCTTTGAGGGGAGTTCCCTTGTTCCTTACACTTTCTAATGTTAGTAAGGGTATTCTTGACTTTCACCAATGTAGTATTGTAATCTAACCTAGAAGACATCTTCATTTCATCAACTTACACTTTCTAAAATATTAGTCTACCTTCTCTCTAGAAAGGTGAGTAGCTTTTCATCCAAGATAAGTTGAGAGCTTGTCAAGATTCCAAGATTTGCTTCCAAGATTCAACCTTTTCACCTATTTGGGCATCTAGGAGGGTAAGATCTAAGTCCATATTGTGTTTTGGTTCCATCTTAGATGTCTTTTTCTTAAAAGTAGGATCTTTATGATCTTTTGGGTTTGATCTTGAAGTGGGTTTGGAAAGTAAGCCTGTGGGGAGCTTGTTGAGGTGTAAAATGAAGTCTTTTAGTCTACAAGAAACCCATGCTCTACTAAAACCTATTTGCTTACCTATATGTGATTTCTTGGATTCTACATGTGTTTTGCTATGAAATGTGAGTGTTTATGCATTTGTCTTGTGAAAATGCATATCTAGAGCTTGTGTTAGGGTTCTTTTGTGCCATTGCTTTGGCATTTCTTATGATTCAAGTCATTTTTGTTGTATTGGGTGAGATTTGGCATGTTTTGGACTTGAATTTGAGTTTGGAGATAAAATTCGCGAAGTGTGTGTTGAAGTGGTACAGGTTGTTACCCGCGGGCGGAACGGCGGGTAGGAGGCCCACCCATGGGGTACATGTTGTGGGGAGACCTGTACCCGCGGGCGGAACCGCGGGTAGGGGCCTACCCGTGGGCCTACCCGCGGGTACGTAATGTGGTTTGGTTGGGGATTTGATCCCCGTGATTCTTTTGACGCGATATTTGGTCTTTTGACTTCCCGATGTTCTTTTGTGGAACCATTTGAGTGTCTTCTTGATGTTTCATATGTCTAGATTTATAGGGTAGGTATCCATGTAGGATTTTGGTGTCTTGAATCGTGCTAATGTTCAACATTCTGTTTTCGTTGAACCGTGAAGGGTCTTGTGTGTTCCTCGGAACTATCTTTGGTTTACCAGTTTGATAAGCTTGCTAGTTTGGGTATCTAAATGCTAACGTGTGTGTTGTTTGTACCTTCCGATTGGTTGATGATAACTTGTGTTATTCATCGTTGTTGTTGGGCTGTGACCCATTCCTTGATTGAGTATGTTTCATACCTTCGTTTGTGATCCGTTGATTGATTTCTTGTTGAGGTGTGATGCGTGTGTGTTTTTCCTAGATTGCATGATTAGTGGTTATGGGAATTAGTCACCAAGGTATTGCAGCAGGTCCTCGTGGTGGCCGTGACGTGATTATGGAGCTGTGGCCTTTGTGTAAGGTGCGCAGGTGGATTTCACTGATAACATGTGTTATCCAGGGCATGTTGTTGCCATGTGTGTGTACGGTACCCTCGTGTAGCTATGAAATTGGTGGTTTCGTTTGGGGAGGGAACTGTTGGTGTAACACCCCGTGTTACTAACCCCTAAAACCTATTGGCATCTATGTAATTGACTAGCCCAAGACGAGAGTATAATAAGATCCGAAATGATTCAATTAGGGAAAAAGGGCCCACATGGTCCGTTGGGGCCCTCATCTCTAAAGCCCAACCCCTAATCAAAAGGATGGTTAGGCCCATAAATAAGACCCCTAAATATATAAATATGGAAAACGTAGAAGCAGCCTAGAATCCCCCACACAGATAATCTCTCACCACCCAAAGAGTTCCAAGAATTCCCCTTAGGCAGAAATCAAGAAAATCAAGAAAGCTTACAGAAAGACCTCCTTCATAGCCTAGGAATTTTAAGGGTAAGAAGGTAACCCGATGTCTCAACACAAAGCCTCATTTTCATAGTTGAGGATTCCCCCTTTAGGGTTTGCCCGCATACTATTGTGTATTGATGAATTTGTGATGTTATTATTGATGATTGTGTATGGATCCCATGGGATCGGTTGATAATCGGTTGATTATTGGGAGGATTCTTGATAAGATTATGGCTTTCTTGGATGATGTATTATGGAATTCTGGATGATTATGTGTATTTCTTGATATGTTGTGTGTGTTCTTGATGGCCTTGTGTGTTTATTCTTACGAATCTTGAATTAGAAGAGAGAGATCGGTATTCTTGGTTTGATATAAAAGTGCATTAGAACGCCTAGGTTTGTATCGTATGATATTCATTCTTGGTTGTATCGGGGTGGGGAAATCACATGTTTTTGGGGTTTAAACTTTGATTATGTTTAGAAAAGCATGATAGGTTATGTGTCATAGAACGTGTGCGGTGCGATGTTTTGATCCGTTTAAATTGTGTACGTGTTGTTATCAATACGTTTAAAAGTGTGCTAGCATGGGTTTCGGTTCCACAACGGTTTCCGGGGCGGCATTAACGTGATGAAAGAGGTCAGTTGGGGGGTAGGTGACGGGGGGGGGGGGGTAGGGGACCCGCACCTACCCAACGGCCGTGATTACACTTCGCGCGGGCAGCTGCCCGCCGCGACGCGCGCCTACCCCCGCGGGAACAGTGAAACCGGGGGCAGCCGTTCGGGGTGGCACCCCCACCCACCGGCTACCGCTAGAAAATTCCCCACTTCGGGATTCCCGGCTTCCCCGTTTTTATGTGTCCCTCGAACCCCGTGGTTTGCCCAACGGACTCCGTTTATCGTGCCTGTGTTAGTTTGGATATTTCGGGTTACCGTTTGTAGGTTTATGATCTTATATTTGCATGCTAGTTGATGCGTATCCCGATGACCTAGGTGGAATAACGTATGAATCTCCCTTATGTATTATTCTAGCATGTGAAGTGATTCACGCATATTCGTTATACGTTTTTCTCCGCCGGCTCCCAAGTGTGTAATGGGGTGCGTTCTGGTTATGTTTATGTGGTGTGTGTTGACCCCAATTCGGTTGCGAAATCGATTGGCTTAACTGTCGCCTGCAGCTGGCGGGTGTTCAGAAGCTGGCTGCGGTAGGATTGATTGTTCGCTTTGTTGCCGGTCCAGCGTTTGGGTTGCGACTCACAACGTTTGTACGATGGAGCTGTGGGTTCGAATATTTCCTGGTGCCGGGTCAGATGCATACTCTTGGGCTGCGGTGCCCACTGGTTGGTTGCGATGCAAACTATGATGAGGCTGCCGGCTCATCGTCGGTTCGGCGATCGACCCCTGCCGTGTTGCGGATAGCGTGCAAGTGCGCGCCGGCGCGTGTCAGAGGCTAATTGTGCGCCTTACCTCATCGTATGGGCACTGCGACTTGGTCTGGGTGGCGCCAACAAAAGTGTGTTGCTGTGGATCGAGAGAGGATAGCTCTGGTTATGAGGTATTCTGGTTGTGAGCCTAGGATTTGTTGGGTCGTTCTGGTGGTGTGGGTTGGGTTTGTTAACTTGTTCTTAGCTATGGCTGTGGCCCTTGCGCCGCCTATTGTTGAACGTGAATATGCGTTGTTCAGTGACTCTTGCTTCGTGTCTGACCTCTAGGTTTGTCGACGTCATTCCCGGTTTTAAAAGGCTATGATTTCGTATTGAGTATAGTGCTGCATGCTCAAAATGGTTTTCGCTATATCTATGATACCGCGTACTCTCGTATATGTGTTGCTATTTCAACGGCGTTGGAGTGGGTTACCAGCATCGCGCTTTTATTCCTCGCTGGAACGGAGTATATTTAACTTTGCAGCACAGAAGATTAGAGTCACCTGGACGCGCAGAACTTGATCGGTAAGAAGTAAATAGTCCCCTTTCGCGGCCTTGGTGGCCATGTTATGCATTTACTTTCCTGAGGATATTAGTTAGTTGCCTGTGCACCTGGGTTCTCTAGCTCAGGTGTGGCATAACACCCCGAACCTCTGTATTATACTTTGGATTTAATGAGATTCTATCTTCTTATTATAAGTTTTAAAAGTCTAAAAAATCTTGGGTGTTACAGTTGGAGGAGGAACGACGGTCCCGGGGGAAATAATGGACTTGGTGTACAGGGGTCCTAGAGGTAAAGGTTGGAACAAGATATAAGGTTTGGGGGTAGCCATAAGGTTGGAACATGGCATAAGGAAGGCATATCAACTAGTGGATGTGATGTCACGAGGGCTTGTGTAGCCGTGGTTGTTTGTTCTCTCTTGTGACGTGTGTAGTCACAAAGGCACGTGTTGGCTATGGCATGTGTTGCCGTTAGTCGGTGCCTTATTCTTGAGTTGTTGTGGTCTTTTGTGGTCTTGGGATGTGTTCCCGTATTATCTTTGAGATTGATGAGTCTTGAGTTGGTGTTTACTCTTGGTTTTACACTTATATATATATGTATTCCATTTCGAAATGATTTTTGTATACGTATCCTACCAATTTATGATACTTAACAGGGATTGGTGGGTTACCAGCATTATCTTGCTGACCGGGGCTCGTCCCATGTTTATCTTTGTGTTCTTTCCAGGTGATTTATAGACGAGCGCGATGTCTAGTGGCTGCTAGTTTAGTGCCATTTATCCTTGCTTTATGGCATGTGAGCCGATGTAGTGTTAGACTTATGAGTTGGGATAGTTGTGTACACCATGCAGATTTGACCGCCGTAGCGTTTATCATTGTTGGTAAATGTGGCATAACACCCCAATTTTTGGATTTGTTTTATCCTGTTACCTTTATCTTCCGCTGTGCTAGGGGTTTTGTTGTGATTATATGCATGTGTTAGACTTTCTTACTATAGCATGTTGTGGTGTGTACAGTGTAATCAAAAGCCTAGTTTTGAAAACGCTAATGAAGAGGTTAAGTCTAGACTTTCTAAGTGGTTAAGTGTGGTTTGAGACCTCTAAGCGACCTTAAGAAGGCTAAAGTGTTAGGCGTAGGACTTTAGGGTTGCGCCGGTGAGTTGTGGTTGCTCTTTCTTTGCTTGTTTGTTATCTTTTGGTACACTTGTGCTGTTGTTGTAAGAAGTTTTGCGATGCCTTCCTCGTCCTCGGAGCACGCCACCCCGAGACCGCCGGACACGAGCAGCTCGCTCGAGAACCTGTCCCAGCTAACACAGACAATGGCAAGAGCTCAATGAAGCTTGGTTGGAGACAACAATCACGTCTGTTGCCGGCCTCCTTCCCGGCTGCCAGGCCAAGCGTTTGATGTTCAGGGTCGTTTTTGGTGGTCGGGGACATCGGCCGCCCAACGCTTGCGCCAGCGAGGGAGAGGACCCGGTTAAGTTCTTGGAGATATTGGTACGGGTGGTTCGACAAGATTCGCCACCGGTGGTGGTTGCCCCCGAAGAGAGTAAGTAGTGGAGTTGGGCAACGTTTTACTTTTGCCAAGAAGCGATCTTGTAGTGGGGTCCCATGAAGTCCTGGCTCTTCGAAGAACCATAGTAACTGGACAGCGCTCAAGACAGAATGCGTGAAAGGTTCTTACCAGCACATGTGCGCGGCAGCCATGTACGAAGAGTTCTCCACCTTGCAGTCAAGTTATCCTTGTCTTGGTTAAATACCACAAAGGTTCTTGGAGTTGTGTTATTTTGTTTTGAGGGTTTTATGCTCGTTGCCTACAGAACTCGCTAAAGTCGAGAAATTGCGTGGTCCAGTCTGAACTATGAGCGCGAAAAGCTTTGACTGTGGGTACGGCGGAGTTCTCTCTTAAGGACGCGTTACTTTTGTGTGGCCGCTGATCTGTATCGCGTTGCAGCAGCTTTAGAGAGGATCGTACGAGCAAGCTAGGAAGAGGGCTAAGGGCGGCAGGTTCTTTACCTTCAAGAAGCCAACACCGAGTTTCCAAAGCCAAAGAATGTTGTCATCTTCATCTCAAGGACCTATCAGGGACGGAGCAATGGAAACCAAGCCAAGACCAGTTCTCCTTGTCAGCTTTGTGGGAACGATGCATGTCGGTCAAATGCCGCGCAACGACTGTTGCGCTCAGTGTTTTCCGATGTGGAGACTCGGAGTCACAGAGTCGGCGAGTCGGAGTGCCCCAGGCTAGCCGGTTACGAGAGCCGTTGCCGAGTCCACGCCCGGACAGCGTGAGGCACAGCTTTGGAGCGAGTTAGTTGGGTCCGTGGAGCAGGTTGGAGCTAGGCCGGCCTGGAAGGGTCTTCCGTGAGTCGGTCACAGGCTGAGCGGATCGGCTGGTGGAAAGAGAGTGGGCAGTGTGATAACCCTTCCCTCTAACCATCCCCGACACGGTGTGCCCTTGAATGTGTATCTTGTGTTTCGTAGTTGTCTTTTGCTTGGCAATCCTTGGCATGCGTTTTCGTTGATAGTGATTCTTTTCTGTGAGTGATAAATTTTTCTGCGAATGACGTCCTTTATGTGTGGCAGCCCGTAAGTTGTGAAAGTATTGCGATCTGACGTGAAACGTCTCCCGCTTCTGGGTGTCGCTCCACACTCCCTCTCGGTGTGGTGTGTGAAGGCAATTCCTGTGTGAGCTTCCGTGTAAAATTTCCGAGATGATTGTCTTGCTAAGATAAAAATGCACCAGAATGTTGGTGGCCAAAGAGGCTGTAATGTACCGACCAAAAAAAGCGTCCACCCGGTAATATGTTAGATTAGTCAAGGCCGTGAAGTTTCGAACTCCAGGTCTATTCTTTGTAAACCCAAGCCTGTTAAAGTCACTTGAGCTAATGTCTTTCTTGGAATTTATTTCCAATTGTCTAATGTCCATCTGAACCATAATTCCCACTTTACCCAAAATCCCAAATTAAATAATCTTTTTCCCCAATTTCTCTCAAATCTCGTCTCCTGAAATTTCCTTTTTCTTCTCGTTTCTTTTCTTAGCCGTAGCATCCGGCTCAACCACCCCCTCACCCGAGCTTCATCACTCACCACAACCCGTCGTACTCCACCATCGCCGAACCACCGCCACGCGCCGCCGTCGACACAGCCGGAGCCGCCACCGCCGACCTTGCTGCGTTCGCGTTCGCCGAGAGAAAGCCGCGTGATGAGAGACGAAAGAGAGAGAGACGGTAGAGACGTAGAGAGATGAAGTGAGCCTCTTGGTACGAGGAAGATCTGAGCGATATGTGAGAGTAAGAAGAGAGAAGTGGTGGTTCTGCTGTGACTTGTGAGGTCATCTCCTACCAGCCAGAAGAATTTCAAGCTGGCGTATATTATTATTTATAAGCGGAATGGGTGGATACCCACTTACTTTGTTCTTGAAGGTAAAAGCTT
>VALG01003259.1:0-26582 GCA_009835305.1 Ipomoea purpurea | reverse complement strand
TTCAATAGTCCCAATTAAACATTTCTATGACGATCTTAATCACATATCATTCTATGACCTTTTACAGACATAAAAACATAAAAATAAACAATAAAAAGAACCGTAAATTCAACATCAAGAATAAGGTCAAGTGCATAATCGTAGTATCTGGAACTTGACTGCTCAACCCACATGAGATTGAAATCATCTTGAAATTATTCAATCAGTCAACCTCACAGAAGAAATCTCGTTTCCTCGAGGTTGCAAACCATGAAATCCATGATGTAGTCAATCCCCATGCAGAACCACTAACATCAGAATCTTCACTGTCTGTTTCAGATTCCTCTGCATAATAGAAAACAATTTTAGCTTGTTATAGCACAAACAAACTGTAAAGGAAAACAATAATAAAGCATTAGCTATTTAGCATATAATAGTAACAATGAACAATGATAAGTATTGCAGAAAGCTGCCACATGATATTAAAAAAAGAAATCTAAACAATAATAAGAGGTGCCATTGAAAAACATTACCAGTTACATAGCAAATAATGCCACATAGAAAATCTTTGATGTGAACTCACAGATAATTGCCCTGTAAGGAAAAAAATGATTCTTCAAGGTATAATACCAGAGCCCAAAGCACGCATTTTTAATAATTGATTTAATGGTAGAATGGAATAGAGGAGTTTGCAGTGCTAACTGCAGTGGAAGACATTATCTTTTTAAGACCTGTCCTTTTTCACCCATTGCTAATATTTGGTAAGGAGTACTTAGAAAGACAACATGTTTGGTCAGAGTTTAAAAGCATAATGCAGCAGCTTTGCAGATCCTATAATCAGCAAAAGAGATGAAAGTACATTTTAACCGCCGGGGAGCTATACCAAATACAATGCATTTGCACAATTGAGTGATACAAGTGTCCAGAGGGGAGATTTTGGGGCGAAGAATCTCACCAGAGCACTGTTTTTTTGGCTGCAAAGCAGATGATGATCGATTGTCGCGGTGGTCGATTTGCTGCTGATGCCAATTTTTTCCACCCGGCGCCGGCGGCGATGGAGGACAACTGCCCTTCTCTTGGAGGACCTTGGAGGTGGAAGGCGCGGACAACTCTCAAGTGCTTATCCAACGCATCGTTTGATTCGCTTCCATCCAACGCGCCCACGATCTCCGACTTCGACGACCTCCCCGCCTCCGCGATCCCTGTAACATGTTCTTGCTTCCTGCCTCCAACACTATTAGCAGTGCTTCGTATCCATAATATATTTGGCGAAGCTACGTAAGATATGCGGTATTTACAGGTGGGATTCCATGGGAGACGGGAAAAACCCTAGATATGGCAGTAAATCGAAGGGGGCATTGAGGGCTTGAGAAAATCAAAAAGATTTGAGAAGTTGAGATGGCGAATAAAGTCATAAACTCTCTGTGCTATAATGTGTAAGAAAGAAGAACGGAGAAAATTGGGTTTCTTTGCTCCTACAGAGAGGAACAGCCTGTAACTTGTGAGGCGTTCTTTCTCTCTCCTTTTTTTATTTACGGAGTATTTATTTTATTAATTGGTTGTTTATTATATTAATTTTGTAAGTTGTTGGCAATAACTTAATTCTTGATATGCCAATAATGCACTCAACCTTATTTATGACTCGTAAGTCGTAACTGATAAATTCATAACGTCTACATCGATATTGAGTGAAGTTTATAATTGTGATTTAAGTAAAATAATTAATAAAATAAATTACATGGAGATAAATTATCTTATGTTACTGGTGAATGACCGATTTAGAAGCAAGAAATGCACAACCAAGTTATCCTATACAAAATCGAACTTAGAAACATGAGCAAAGTGCATTAACTATTGAGATGCATGATACATGTCAACTTTCAGCTAAGGATGGTAGATGAGTTAAGTAAGCTTGTGAGCCGCTCGATCAAAGCTCGGCTCGTGATCGGTTCACTTCAAGTTCGAGTTAGTTCGTTTCAAAATGGAGTTGAGCTCAAGCTCAATTCATATATTATTATGTATTATTATTATTATGTATTTTATATATATATAGTATATTATATATATATATTATATTATATATATATAATATATATATTTACCATATACAATCTTAAACAGTGTCGGATAAATCTGGATTCCCAAATTATAAATAAGACAAACAACACTGAAATGTGTTAACTATTGAATTAGTTGTATTTTGTTATCCCCCAATTAAACAACTTTATACTTTATATTAAACAAATTAAATTCAAATTGAATAAATAAAAATGTTGATAACAAATAATATTCTTAGTATAATTTTATTTTGTTAAAATTATGGTTTATATTATATATAAGGTATATAGTATAATATATGATATATAGATATATAGTATATGGTTCAATATTACGTCTTGTTTAATTATCTTAATAAATGTAATCAACTATTTGAATGAAAAGTACTCATAACCATACATAAGGTTAAAAGTACTTTGTATTTTAAACTAAACAAAATCATGTGAGCCAAATGCATATTCCATTTTTGGTATTTGACACCGTGCCTCTTTGGCCCCTAAAGAAATTAGTCAAATAGAACATCGAATTTTATTTAAAAATTCAATTAGAATCATAATTTTTTTACAATTAAACCAATCAACATCTCATTTTAGTGCAATAAAGGCCAAACACCAATTTAGTGACCTGTTATTATAGGTTACTAGGTTCCAATAAACATTCCGACAAACAAAATGATTGACGATCGTAGAATGACCTCTACAGTTGCGCGGTCGATTTTGAATTAACGGAGAAGGCAACCCTTTCCGGTGAGAAGGTAGTTTCCTTCTATGTCAATGCAACCTTACTATAGAAGGCAACCCAATGGTTGCCTTCTCCTCGGTGAGAAGGTAGGTGAATTCTCACCGGAGAGGGTTTGCCTTCTCTATTAATTCAAAATTGGCCTGCGATCGTTCAATGACCGTCGGTCTATTTGTTGCCGAAAATGTCATCGGAAACCTAATGACCTGTAATAGCAAGTCACTAATTAATTTTTGATATTTATTGCACCAAAATGAGATGTTAACGGGTTTAATTGCAATTTGAAAAAATTTAAGAGTCTAATTGACTTTTTAGATAAAGTTCGGAAACATATTTGACCGTTTCACAATATTATAATTTATAAAACTAACCCATTATTAATTAGTAATTATAATTTAAACCCCAAAAAATACCTAAGAGTCTAAGACCTAATGTCTAAATTCTAGGATCCTCAAATTAAATTTATATCTACGTCTCTGTCTGTCTGTCACAAAGTCGCGACTCCGAGCATCCGACGACCGCGAATAAGCTACAGCCGACGTTGCTGCTGTCGCGGCCCGCCCATCCACCCCGGCGACGAAGAAGCTAGTACTAAAGGTTGTGAATATTTTCAAGGAATACAATAAAAATGTTGATGGTTTGCGTGCACTATCCTTTTAATTTGATGAATGTGTTAAAAAATTTGATGTTCTTCATCCATCGTTCTTGATCGTGTTGCAGTGCTCCTCATTATAGAGAGGATCTTATTTATACTTTGGTAGATAAATAATTTTAGTAAAAAAGTAAATTTTTAGTTGGATAATAAAATTTGTCAGTGATGAGGAAAATTCAGAATAATAAAATTTGTGAGTGATGAGGAAAGTTCACAACGAAGGTAAACTCTCACTGTCTCTGCTATCACGTATATTCCGATTTGTAATAATAGCATGTAAAACCCTAGCTATAAACTTCATTTTACTTTCCAGAAACACTGGAAACAGAGATAAATCGCGGGTGCTTTTCGTGTGATCAGTCTCTTTTGGCAGATTGACAATGGCTGCAACGCTTAGGAATCTGAAGATCAAGACGTCGACTTGCAAACGCATAGTGAAGGAGCTGCACTCCTACGAGAAGGAGGTGGAGAGAGAATCTGCCAAGACCGCTGATATGAAGGCTAAAGGTGCCGATCCATATGACCTCAAACAACAGGTTTGGCATTTCTCCTCATGTCCAGACTCCAAAAGCCGACAATTTGTTCCATTGATTGGTACTATAGACAATTACTAGTGTAAAGATTATGTTCTTGACCGTATACAATTTGTTCTTTTGGGATAGTTGCTCTATCAATGGTTGCTAAATGCACTGGGACTTGTTTTCAAGTGGGAGTCGGGAGTCTATCAAGGTGATAACAAAAATTAAGAAAAGATTTGTTCTTTTGGGATAGTTGCTAAATGCACTTGGGACTTTGGGACTTTGGGATAGTTCTAAACCCTTATCCCTAACCAGCAAAGGACCTAGGTTGCCAATTGGCGAATGGCTACTCTTGCTTAGAGTCGGACTTGTAACCTTGTGGTTACCAAGCCCGACCAACTTGGCTAGTTGGCTGGGGTTGCCCCCTTGGGAGCAACTATTTTTAGTATTGTGTTTAGTATACTAAGAGGCTGTTGATGTGAGCCTGTGAGGTACTAAATTTGATAGAAGTCTGGTTGAATAGCTTGGATTCTCTATGCCTATTGTTAGTAAGGCACTAAGGCGGCGTGTGTGTTTGCCTGTAGTAGTGTTTAGCATACTAAGAGCTCGGTAGTGGACATTAAGAGGCCGTTGGTGTGAGTTAATAAGTTTGATAGAACTCTGGTTGAATAGCCCGAATTCTTTATGCTTATTGTTAGTAAGATGGGAAATGTTAAATATCCCCGATGGGGAGTTGTGTGGCTTCCTGCACAGCCACACCTAGAGTGCTTTGAGGAATATATAGAGATTAGTGATTACTGAAAATGGATTATCTAGATATCCATCAAATGAGTTTGCTTTATAATTCAAGACACATTTGCAATTGCTTCATTTTCTTTGGGATGTATTTTGAAGTTTGATATCAAATACTAGGACTAAAACTTTACTTCAAGATTTATACGTCTGTAGTTGATGACCAGCTGCATTTGGCAAGTAAGTTTTGAACTTTGAAGAATCATCGAGTGATAGCTTGTGCAAGCCTAACGTCTTTTGTTGGCTTAGTGAAGTTATTCTGGAAGTTTAATGTAGAATTTTGAAGTTGCTTCCCACTTGATGATATATTGGTTGTGTGATTGGGTGATAGCCTCTTAAAATTGAAGCTAAAGTGTGATAAATGTACATGCTCTTTCTATGGTCTGCATATTATCAATATCATTATTCTCCTTGTGTTTTATTTTGTTAAACAATTCTTTATATGTATTATGCAGGAAAACGTGCTGGCTGAATCCAGAATGATGATACCCGATTGCCACAAGCGTCTAGAAGCTGCACTGTCTGACCTTAAAGGACCCTGGTACTATATCATTTACTGGAAGCGGTCATTCTTTAGATTTAACCATTTTCTGTTTAACAGCTCGACTAAGGCATAGGCTAGGTATCTTGTGAAATTTTATTTTAGTTGTTTCACACTACTTTCACAACCCAACATCTAGAGATCTGTAGAAAAGTAATCCCAAAGTACCGACTCTATTCTTAAGCTCATTAACGTGCACTACTTGCAAAATTGCATCACATTACTGTTCTAGAGTATATTTGGCAACTGAGGAGGTCACATGATATCCGTTCTTTTGCTTGGTTTGTAATGGAAATCTAATATTCACGTCGCCTGGCAATGGAGGGCTCTCTCTTTCTTGTTTCATTCTTTTCTTCTACTTCCCCAGTTGCAGCATTGAGCTTCTCTTGAAATTGAAGTAATATATTCTGTAGAATGAAAGAACGATATGCATAGCTGTGCCACTCTTTAAGTGGTTTTGTGATTTGTTTTGCCTGTAGAGGTGGCTACATAATGCCTAATTAAACTTGCGTTTCAACGACTTAAAGAGCCACTTCGAATATTATTGACCTTATAGTTTCTACTAACACAAATACGGGCATTACTCTCATGAAATCTCTTTGATGATGTTTGAAACACGAGCCAACTACTATAAATCTTAATGACTGCTAACACAGAATCTATCCTCAGGTTGAGATCGAAGAGGAGTTGAACCCAAAAGAAGGCCCCGAGGTTGAAGAAGCTCAAAAAGTCATAACCGAGGTTGAACAGGTGCTTCAAAGTACAGAAGCATAGCGTACGAAAGTCTCGCCTTGCTTTCTGGATGTCATGTTTTAAGCTTTCTACAGCTCAGGATAATGTGTGATTTTGTAACTGAATGTTCATCATCCATCATGACAATTTTCATTGTGCAAGACAATATGTAATGGCCATGGAGTGTTCATCAACTGTGATGGCTTATTGTCTAAAACAGCATCATTTACTCAGACTGCTCATCATGTCAAAGTTTAATCTAAATTTCTAAAATGCAACAAAAAATATGCCAATCCAACAACATTTCCAAATGAATTTAGTGATAAATTACAAATAAATTTGTATTTGAATGTTATTACTTTTATGAAATCTAAGAACATAAAAAATGATGGTGTGAATTGGATCAAAGTATGTGTTTACACTTTATAATAATATAGTTGAAGGTTATTTATATAGGTCGTAAAAATCGCACCTAGGCACCCATTGGCGCCCGGTCGTGTCGAGGAACGTCGAAATTGGCCTCCTCCGCGGCCGTGGTTGAATTCAGTATTTTTTTTCTTCGCGAATAATTTTGTACAAAAATAAAATAAAAAATTAAAAATTAAAAATAATAAAAAAATTGGGCGCTTAGTGTTTTTTTTCAATACTATAATTGATAAGAGCCGATCAGTGTTATGATGATAAATTGCAAGTGGTTAATGAGTAATATCAATTAGACATATAGTGTTTACGGGTAGATACATGATAATGTAGTCGATATAGTATGAACGTATGATAATGTAGTCCATATAGTATGGAGACGCAAAAATACCTAATCTGTATAATAGGGTAGACGCATGATATCATAGTTTATATAATG
This sequence comes from Ipomoea purpurea, assembly GCA_009835305.1. NCBI lineage: Eukaryota > Viridiplantae > Streptophyta > Magnoliopsida > Solanales > Convolvulaceae > Ipomoea > Ipomoea purpurea. The sequence goes on along the minus strand of VALG01003259.1, from coordinate 19,713 downwards.
TGGTATGTAACAACTAGTCCATATAGTGTGGTAGCATAGAATGATTTGCCAAACCGGACCTATATATAACCTATTACACGTGTAGCATTCAGGAAACATTAAAAATACCTCAAATATTTGTTTCCTCATACTTCAACAGTTGAGCGTCACCTAACAACCTATTAACAGTATAACTACCATATCAAATTCAAGCTAGGGTTTCTACTCTGTGTCTGCAACGCACCAATTCCCAGGGGCTTTGATTCTTAGCTTTTACGTTTTTGAGGCTTTTGTGCTTTAGGATAACTATGCCTCCGAGAGCGAGGAAGACGGCAGCCGGACCGGGCGCGAAAAGAGGGGGTCGGCCCATTCGCGCGGCGTCCAGGGTTCAGCCCCTGCCTGCCGACGAGCCGTTGAAGACTGTGAAGGTCGAAGAAGAGGAGAAACCCTCGCCGGGGGTCAAAGTGGAGCCGAGGTTGAGGAAAAGCCACTAGCTGTTAAGGAGAAATCCGTGACGCCGCCGAAAATTGAACCAGAGATGGAGAAACGTGAGGTTGAGAAGAAACATGAGAACCGGTCTGGTCCTGGTAAGAGTAAGTGATTTGCTTGTAAATATATGTTTTTTTTTAATAGATATAATGTATTCTATAACCCGAATTTGTGAATTCTGACTATAGATCTGTTTACTTAAGCTTAGTGTAACCTTAAGTCTGATTACACGTCCTGAAAGTTTAGCCGTTCTGCAGAATTATAAGGAATTGGGGCTGTGTTGTATGTTAATCTGCATAATCAGACCAAACTTCTGGTTCCTATAACTAGGTTAAATATCCTAATGATTAGTGGTGTACTGGTGTCCACTTTCTCTTTGTGGGGTTTTTTTCCCCAATATGGAGTGAAATTTATTGGCTGCCCATTATGGAGTAGCAATTTTCAGCTGAAACTTACTGCCAATATCAACTTTATTAAATAGCAAATTCCCCATGAGAGTTGGGTGACATACTGACATCTGCGGATTTTGAACAACAAGGTCTCAGGTATGGCAAAGGAGTGCCATATAGTGATATAGGTAATAGGTTTATGTTCAATCAGAACTGAGTGACCTTTGTCCTCCTTGCCTTGTGGTTCAAGCTGGGAGTGTGGAGCGAGTGCCATTAAATATCTATCAAGATGGGTTATGCAACTCTGAGTTGTTCTTTAGAAATTCATGGAGAATACATTTCATATACAAATTTGTGTTTTATGAATTACTGCTGCAGAAAAATGAACTAATTATTGCGGCAGAACAGGTATATAAGTAGGTTTGTTCAAAATTTCTGTTGGAGAAACATGTGTATTTTGGTTCACTTAAAATTGCATGTGTAAGGTTTTGGCTTTGGCATTTGGTAATTTCAGAGGTTAGTAGAAGCTGAAGGTTGGAGTTAGGGAGGGGGTTATATCTTCTTCAAGGAGGAAAGAAGAAGATAGGCTGAAGCAATTGGTGCACTAGTATGTGTTGCCAAATTCTGAAGGGAAAACCTTCTGTTCAAGTGTTTTTGTATGCTTTATTTTATTTTGTAAACCAGGAATACTCTTTTCAGGAGCTTCTGTTGATGATTTAAGAGTTTTAGCCATGTGCATTTAAATTGGAATTTCTGAGTATTATAAAATTTCAAGTTGGTGGTCACTACAAATTTTATATTTTCAAATTGTTGATTGGCCTTCTGGATGTTTCTCTCTCATTGTGGCAGAAGATGAAGTTAAAGAGTCAGTTGATGAATATGAAAAGGATGAAAGGTTAGATTTGGAGGACAACGAACTGAGTATGAAACTGAAGAGTATACTGCTGTAGATTATGATGAAAGGGAACTGATCAGGAGGATATAGAGGAAGAGTGTGTTGAAGTTGTGGAAGAACTTGAGGAGGGTGATTTTGGGTGAAGAGGAAGATGGTGATATGGGTGAGGAGGAGTTGAAGATGTCCATGAGGATTTGAGGTTGAAGAAGATAATGACCACCATGCTGAGATGGTTGATGCAGCTGAGGAGGAAGAACATCATGAAATTGTGAAGGAAAGGATGAAGCGCAAGGAGTTTGAATTTATTGTAGGTGGCTTAGACAAGGATGCTACTGAGGATGATCTTAAAAAGGTCTTTAGTCAAGTTGGTGAAGTTACTGAAGTGAGGCTTGATGATGAATCCTCAGACCAAGAAGAACAAAGGATTTGCATTTTTGCGTTTTGCAACAGTGGAACAAGCCAGGCGAGCTTGTAAAGAAATGAAACTTCCAGTGGTATTTTATTGATTTTGTAGTTGTAATGGTTACTAGTTTTTAGTTTGTAAAAAAATATTTTCCTGAAAAACTAAATTTTCAGGTTAATGGGAAACAATGTGGTGTCACACCAAGTCAAGACAGTGATACCTGTTTTTGGGTAACATATGCAAGACATGGACAGAGAAAGCTGTAAGTGGATTAGGCTGATTAATGTTAGCATCCTTCATCAAGTTATTAGATTCTATAAGTTGCGTAATAGCTGTCCTCTTGACATTGCCTTAACTCCAGTTAAAGGACAAGTTGAAGCACTATGGTGTTGAGAATATTAATGATTTGACATTAGTTGAGGACACAAATAATGTCGGGATGAATCGAGGCTTTGCATTCTTGGAGTTCTCCTCGCGCTCAGATGCCATGGATGCATTTAAGTGTCTGCAGAAGCGAAATGTTGTTTTTGGAGTTGACAAGCCTGCCAAGGTTTCATTTTCAGATTCATTCATTGATCCAGGTGATAAAATCATGGCACAGGTAAACACTTTGGATCTGGTTCTGAAATTATAAAAGGGACAATAGTTTCATACCTGTTAGCTGGGATACCATCAATGTACAGGCTTTTTTGGTAATGTCTTGACAGATCAGGATTGATAACTGATCCATATTATATTGTTCTTGTTTTACTTGGTTCTAATATGCTACAGCAGTGAAGGTTGAGAGGGAATGATCTAATGTACAGATGATAACATTTAAAGTTCACCACTACCCTTTTGTAAAAAAAGAAAAAGAAAAAAAGACCATTGAGAATTTGAGATTATACTGCCCATAGTGCTCTCATATAGTCCTTAGCATATATAAACATGGTCAAGTTTTTTGTTATTTCTAGGGTTGTGTAATGTAGTCTTATATGGATGGAATGTACTTGAGTACTCTGAGAGTCTGAGGTTCCTTTGGGGGGGTAATGCTTTTCTTGTTTTGTTTTGTTTGTTTGTTTGTTGTGTGTGTGTGTGTGTTTGTTTTTTATTTGTTTTTGTTTGAGGGAGTTGCTTCTACAACATTTTCCCTTGACTTTTTATAACAATGTCTGTTAAGTGGCTAATGATATTATGATTATAGGTCAAAACAGTGTTCGTGGATGGCCTTTCTGCATCTTGGGATGAGAATCATGTCCGCAACCTTCTTAAAAAATATGGGAAGATTGAAAAAATTGAGCTTGCTTGTAACATGCCATCTGCCAAGAGAAAGGATTTTGGATTTGTTACTTTTGACTCCCATGATGCTGCAGTCACTTGTGCTAAAATGATTAACAATGAGGAGCTAGGTGAAGGAGATAATAAGGTTTGTCTCCTAACTGGAAAGCTTGTTAGCCTACTAATGCAAAATGGATTTGTTGAAGTAGTACTTGTATTTCAGGCGAAGGTTAGGGCTAGATTGTCAAGACCACTTTCAAGGGCCAGGGGAAAGTATGGTGGCCGGGGTGATGTCCGACATAGGCATGGACCAGTAAGAGTTCCCAGGGCCCCATGGGGTCGTCCAGTCCCTCATAGTCTTCCTGTGCGTCGACCAAGAACTGGTATGCGTGTGCAGCCTGTGGTTGATCGTAGTTTCAGACGGCCTGCTGGATATAGAGATTCTCGACCAGTCATGACCATACCACCTCGGAGCAGACCAGTGGCTCCTCCTTTGGCCCGAAGGTCCTATAACAGGAGACAGCCTGGTAAGCATGATTTTTTTTTTTCTTCTTTTGACAGGCTTTGTTTCACCCCTGGCACTGATAACTTGTGCTTTTGCCATACTTGTAGCTCCTGTATATCCAAAAAATAGTTTTAAAAGGGACTATGAGCGGCGTGAAGAGCTTGCTCCTCCTAGAAGCAGAGATTCAACAGCCTATGCTCATAGACTGTCTTCCGATAAGCGTACATTGTATAGAGAGGAATATTCTTCCCGTGGGCCTAGCTATCCTGATTTGCCAATAGAAACATCTCGAACTTCAGCAAGAAGAGCTTATGTTGATGATAACTATGGCCCTGTGATTGAAAGACAACCTCCAGCATACTACCGTGAGGGACGTGGTCATGAATATGAGTCTATATCTGGCTCAAAACGTTCATATTCTGCACTTGTGAGTGATTATCTCACCTAATAGTTACTCTCTGGCACATGTATTAGTCTTCATCACGTTTCTGGCTGATGTTGAATAACTATTTCTCCTCGTGTACTTGTCAGGACGATGTTCCTCCTCGATATGATGATCCAGGAGTGCGACATTCCCGTGCACGTTTGAGTTATGACGTTGCAGGGGGCAATGCTTCTCAATATGGGGATGCCTATGGTGACAGGTTTGTTGTCATTAACTTGAAGAAAGTATTTAGGGTGTGTTTGGTTCAAACATTGGAATCGGAATGGTAATGAGAATCAAATACTTGGTAATGGTAATGTGTTTAAGTAGAATGAGCCACTTTGTTTGGTAGTAAATAGGAATTAGAATCAAAATAAATAAATAAATAAAAATATATATACACATACATATGTGTATATATATTAAAATTCCATATTTAATCCATGGACAATGGCTTCTTTTTTTTTTTTCACTTTTTTTTCTTATTTTTTATTCCATTTTTCAAAAGTAGAGGAGTAAAAGGGTAGTGAGTTTTGTAATTACTAAAGGATTTGAAACCAATAGTAGGATAACAAAAGTAGACAAACAAACATGATAATGGGTATCAAACCCACATAGTAGGCTGCAAAATCTCCAACCAAACACACCCTTAGGGGATGTTTGGTTCATGGAAAATGTTTTCCAAAGGAAAATATTTTCCTTAAAGTGGAGGAAAATGTTGTTTTCTGGTGTTTGGTTCATGGAAAATGAATTCATCAAATTTGAGGAAAACAAAATCCTTGGTTGACCAAGGATTTTGTTTTCCATGGAAGATGAGAAGAAAAAAGTGATATTGATTGGCCTATTTTACTCTTGTTTTATTTTTTAATTATATTACTCTTATTAATTTGTAGGGCATATAAGTCTTTATACTCGTTATTCCTTACAATTCCAAATCTAACGAAACAATAGAATTAGTATTCCCAGTAATTCTTTTTCCACCAACCAAACAATGAAATTCATTTTCCTAGTAATTGTTTTTCCATGGAATTTCAATTCCACTTCCCTTAAAATATTTTCCGTGAACCAAACGAGCCCTTAGTTTCCTTTTTCGCCATCTGCATTACTATACTGACTTGTCTTCTGTTTTATAGCAGACTTGGGAGGTCTAATCTTGGATATAGTGGCAGCAGAAGTAGTATATCTAGTCAGGATTCACGTGGGCTGTATAATAGTCGCCATGGTATGGGCTATGGTGGAGGTTTGTTGAGAACGTTGTCGATGTAACACAAGTGCTATATATCTAGAATACATACACTTTGAATTGAACTTGAATCATCTTTTTTTTTTTTTTTTTTCATTCCTCACAGGCTCCTATAGTCGTAGTGATGCTGGTGGGGTGTACTCATCAGGGTATGGTGGTAATTACGTGTCTCGTGGTGGTGATGTATGCTTCTCCCGACATTTCCTTTACTCTTCACGAAGCGTTTAGTATCTCAACACTGTTTAACAAACTTTTGTTACTGCTGAAATTTCAGGTCGGTGGTAGTTCCTATTCGTCACTTTATTCTAGTCGTGGCATGGGCGGTAGTGGCTATATGGGGAGCGGTGGGTCTGGATCTTATTATTGAGGTAAGTTACTAGATGAAGACTTCCCTGCCCCCCTTCCACCAAAAGTAAACGAACTAGAAGAAGGGCAGTTTTGTCATAGTTTTTTGCTCGAACGGAATATATGATTGTTTGAAGTTATAGCTCGTGCTTCTTCTCAAGGTCCTGTCGATAAGGACAGGATGATCATGATGGTTATTTGAGATGGAAGTATAAGTATAACAAGCAAGTAAAGGGTCTTTCATCTTTGTGGTTTGAGGGAGAAGATGCTTATTATATCCAATCATTTGATGCAAGAGGAATATGGTGAGATCAGTTTAAATCATAGATGTAATGACAGTTTAGTTTCCTAGTGATAGGACAACTGTTTACTAAATGATATTTTATTTCAATTATTTTTTTATTGGTATATATACTTGCTAGAGTTTAATGGAATAACCAAGGAGTTTCAAAACATTCATTTACTATACTAAGGTATAGACATGCAGTAATGACAATTCACATATTCTGTATATATCAGAATATTATATTATAATATAATATAGCCTTGGAAGGAGTGGTCTAGTAGGTAGAAATTAAGTTTCATAGTTCAATTTTTTATCAATACCTTCTTGATCGGGCTGATCTAGTAGGTAGGTAAGATCTTTGTATTTGAAAGTTACGATTTTTATTTTTACCAAGTGTGATTTACATTTGATGTGTGGTTTACTTAATGTGTACTTTCAAGTAATGTATTTAAGTTTTTCTAGTCACCCATGGAAATTGCGAATCCCTCTCTCTCAGGAATTGCAATTTTATAATACATGAGTAAAAATTAAACATTAAAAAATTTAATTTAAAAGGAAAAATGGTCAAATAGGTTTTTGAAATTCTGAACTTTATTTAAAAAGTTAATTAGGTCCTTAAACTTTTAATTACAAATAAACTCATAAACATGTTACTTTGAAACATTGAAGCTCAAACTTGATTGTTGACCTATAATTGCATGTTACTAGGGTTCTGGCGAACTTGGAGAACGTATAGTCGTTGGTCGCGTTTTGGTCTCCTTCTCCAAACATGACGAACGGACGCCGGTGTTTGGTGTTGAAAATTGTTGCGTTTTGGTCTTCTTCTCCAAACATGACGAATGGTCACCAACCGAGCGCTTCAATATTTCAAAATAACATGTTTATAGATTTAATAGTTACAACTATAAAAATTTAAAGGTCCAATTAACTTTTGAATAAAGTTCAGAGGTCTATTGACCATTTTTTTTTAAATTTAAAATGATAAGAAATAATAAAGAAAATTAGTGATGAAGAAAGATTTTATTTAAGTGATAAATAATAAACATGATGTTGAAGACTTTTCGAGCATGATTGTAATATAAGAGATTAGGGTGCAATTATTAATATTAATATATATATATATATAATTGTATAAAAGCGATAGGGTAATGTTATTTTAATAGCGTACTAAATTTGGAATTCACAGAGACAGAGAATCTTTTTGTCTGTGTGGTCTCATAAGTCATAATACATAAACGCCCGCCCCTGGCAAAGCTGCTAGAAAAGTTTACCACGGAAACGGACTCAATGAAGCCCGGCCCATAAGGAATCTTCTCAGCCCCGTGTCGGCGGCGGCGGCGGCGGCGACGGCAGAGAAACAGCGCCCACGGCCCACGGTCAAATATATAAAAACCAAAACTAATAGGGAAGGCGCACGTTAACAGTCTCCGCGTCCCCCGGCTCACATTAGCCTCCCCTCCCTTAGCGGTGGCCTCATCTTTCTAGCTCTCCACATCAGCCGCAATCCACCACCCCAAACCCCTTTAAACCTAACCCTATCGCCCCACCATTCATTATGTCACCGTTCTCCGCCGCCCATAAATCCCCTCCTCCCCCTCTTACCTTACTACGCGCTTTCACTTTTTCTCACACGCGCCTTCCGCCATGGCCGCGTCGCCAACCCAATCGAACCAGGAACAGTGTACAACCCCGCCCGAGATCCCGTTCGCCAACGTCACCGTCGCATCCCATGGCGCCGGCGCTTCCTCTCGCCGCCTCCCTCCGCCGTGCTGGTCCCACGACGAGACCGTAGCGCTCATCGACGCTTATAGGGACAAGTGGTATTCCCTCCGCCGCGGGAATCTCCGGGCCAATCACTGGCAGGAAGTCGCGGAGGACATCGCCGTCAGATGCCCTGTCGATCCTCCCAAGACCTCCATGCAGTGCCGCCACAAGATGGAGAAGCTTCGGAAACGCTACCGCGCTGAGATCCAACGCGCGGCTTCCTACGGCGGTGGCCCCTCCCGCCGCTACTGCTCCACCTGGATCCACTTCAAACGCATGGACGCCATGGAAAGGGGCCCCGACGCGGCCTCTCCGCCACAGGATGAGGAAGAAATTTGAAGATGAGCCTGAGGATTTCAAGCAAAATAGCGTTAAACACATCGGTGATATATACAGCCAGCACAATCTGAATTCTAATAAACGGAATAGCTTTCAAGAGCCTATGAGCAATGGCGGAGCTGGATTTCGGATCCGAATTCCCAGTGCAAGGCCTATCCCCACTCCTCCCATGGCCAAGCCTTACAGCAAAATTGATGAAATGTTGATCCAATTCCCTAACCCTAACCCTAATCATGGCTCTAGTAGGTCGTATAGACGAGATGGGGTTATGAAGAAAGAGAAAGCTTCTTCTTTGGGAAAAGGATCGTTGAAGAGGTGGTTGAGAAGAGAAATGGAGACCCCATAGCAGAGGCAGTGGCAGCAATTAAGATGCTGGGAGAAGGATTAGTGAGGGTAGAGAATATGAAAATGGATGTCGCAAGGGAGTTAGAACAGATGAAGATGGAAATGGAGATGAAGAAGACTGAAATGATTCTTGAATCCCAACAAAAGATCGTCGAAGCTTTTGCCATGTCATTCTCTGAAAAGAACCCTAAGAAGGCCAGGAGAATGCCAACCCCTGAATGTTAGAGGGGCTGTGACTGATCTCCAGTGGTAAATTTCCCTCTTTGGAATGAATTATTGGCTTGGGATATACGAGTGCTGTTGAACTTTTGAATTCTGGCAAACCACAAACAATTTGAACATTTAGGTTCTGATGAAGTTGCTTCTCATCTTGATGACATTGCATTTCTTAAGCCTTGCCTTTTGCTTTTTTTTCAGTAGTATAGGAACTCAGCACTTTAGTAGTGTATCTTGTTTATGAACTGATATAGGTTTTCTCTAGCAATTGCAGTATTTATCAATCAATTTGTTTAGAACGGAACTTTTTATTTTGCTTGGAGCTTGTTGTCTTCTTCATTGTTTATTCATGTTTCTGCTGCACATTTTGCAATGCTACTCTCTTGTTCCCCAAGGCTCTGAATTCTCAGTTCCTACATATTACACAAAAATGTATGAAAAATTAGACATTCCAGAGTCTTGAGACTTTGTGGACAAACTTAATCACAAAAAATGTTTAGGGGCTGCTATAATTGTTATCCTGCCTGGTCTGGTGGCATTTGTCATGATAGTTTGAATGTTTTAGGGGTGGCAATTGACAATGCATTTACCCTCTTTCAATATATCTATATTTTTGGGTGACAAGGAGAACCCGCAGCCAGTAGGGTAAACTCTGTCTTGTGATCCTAACCAGCAAAAGACTACAAGGACCGGTCATAGCTAATCAACTCAAATCAAGAATGCTAACAGTGCTCTTTACCCCTTTCAATATTGCTTCTTCCATTGGATGACACCTTAACTTTTGTAGGAAACTAGAATTGCAGGTGTTAAGTTTATGCTTCAATCTCTCAGGCAAAATTCATTATATTATAGAAGGTGTTTCTGGCTTTGAAAGATGATGATGAGGGCACATTATATTGCAGCTGTGGCTTTTCACTCCTTATAGGGTCAAGCTTCATGAAAGCTGTTGGTTGTGTATTTTACTGTGCCTGTTTAGTCTTTTGACAGACAGTTGGACTGTGACTGTAGATGCATTAATGCTAACACACTATGTCATGAGGGAAATGGATTGTATATCTGCATACCATTTCAGCATTTATCATTTAGTGACAATTCATATTTCCATACAACCATATATATATATATATATATATATATATATATATAAACGGTCTTGGCAAGTTGGTCAGATTGCTGTTTGGTATCCATAAGGTTTTATTAAGTTCGACTCTATGTGGGACAGTGAGAGTGGTCTATTAGCTTTTTTGGTTTGAATATCAAAATGTAAATACAACTTTTAATACAATCCTATAATTGGGAGAAGTGAAATAAAAGATTGGGATCTTAGTTATTGTCAAAAAGCAAAAGCATATATATCATATATATATACTAAAACAAGGTACAAATCCACAAGCCCCCTGGGTTATGGTCCCATACATGCAGCATACAACAACAATTGGTAGCAGTAAAGCTGTTGCAACACATGCATGTTTTTTTTTCCTTAGAATTGCTTCCTTTTTGTTTGTTTATTTTTGCAGGAAAAAAAAAAGAGAAATAAGAGGAGCTACACACAGCACAACCTTCATTCTCTCTAGAAAAACTTGAATGACTACAAGACCTGATGATCTGTCTGTCTCAAGTCTCAAGTGGGCACATGCCACTCCTAGTTGTTCCATGATTAATTGCACATGCTGTGTGTCCCCTCCCCAGAATCAAATACAACTGTCAACTGGCATTACTTGTCTTCACTACCAAAAATAACCAAAATATACCCCCCCCCACAATACCTATTCTCACTTTTTATCAAGCAATGCTCTTATTACTACGTCAAAAATGTGACAGGATAATGTACACCACTTTCGCCTTGTAATAGCTCAGTTCAGTCCTGGGTAATAAATTGTGAACAAGGACGCATGATCAAGCCCTGACAGTTGCAGTGTGGGAGTTACACACATTGTAGTGGGCTCCTTGTGAACATTAAATACTGGTCCTTACACACAATGTAGTGGGCTCCTTATGAACATTGGATACTGGTCCTCAGCCCTGACAGTTACAGTGTGAGAGTTACACCTAATGTAGTGAGCTCCTTGTGAGCATCGGACACTAGTTCTCCCATCTAATTAGCCACCGAGTCATTATGATTTACCCCTTCACTATCTTGTCGGGCTGAGGCGTGGGGCAATTTCACCTTTATCTTGTGGGCAAGGATGCTGGACTTGGCCATTCAGACTTTTACTCACCCGACAAGTTACTTTCTCATTAGATTACTACAAACTTAATGTGTTAAACCGATTTAACAGTAAAATTTCCAGTTACATCATTCATGTCTTTTTCTCTGTCAGTATTACCATGAACCCCCTTCCAACCTGTTCTCTTGGTTCAAGAACCAGAATCTTGAACTGGATAGCAACTTTTTTTGTGTGGCAATAATGGTAAAAGAAGAGAAGCACTCCTATGAAGTATAGAAACACCCAGGGTCCTTATAAACTTTAACACAATCAGATTACAAATCCCAAACCAGAGGGACAAAAACACTAACTCTAACCTAATATACTACATTAACCAGAACAATTGAGCTCAAACAGCTAGTTGCTGTTGTTGTTGTTGTTGATGGGAAGATTCATCATCATTGAAACATATGTATTGATGTTGGGTTGGTGATCTACCACATAGGGTGGATTCTGCAAGATCTGACGGTGTAGGATGCAGGAGCAACATCTCTCTCTGGAGGTGCAAACAGTAGGTCTGAAAAGTAGTGGGGGTCACATTCAAGTGAAATCCCAATCCAAATAGGAAATCCACTTCAAGAAAGTTCATCTCTGTTGTGCTGATTCCTCCTACCTTTGCATAGTATGCATTGTTGTAATACCTGCAAATGTTACAAAATTCAGAATCCTCTTTCCTCTACATACACTTATATGCAAGAATTTCAACGCAGTTAGCGAAAAATTGGTCAGATTGTTGACTTGGTAACTACAAGATTATAAGTTAACGAGCATAGTAAAAAAAAAAAACCCGGTTTTTAAAGGCCGGACAAGCAAGTAAAGGTTAAAGAATCTTCCAATAATATCCCCACACCACAATGCTGTTTCAATGGTGCCTTTAAAGGTGGAATGCTGATATGGTAAAAGGTAGAGAAAAGCCAGTATTCACTGCTGGCCATGACTTGATTTGCAAGCTAATTAGTGCTGTACTTTTTTGTAATTAAAAAAAAACTGGTGATATTTTTAAAACATAGAAGGTTTTGACAATGCACTGTGCAAAAAACATTAAAAACTGCTAAGAATTCAGATTTCAGAGTGCTTTTCTTCTTTTCTCCCTGTCTTGTTTGGTTACATATCCTAAAATAACAATATTTAATTCCATCAAATCATGTTTTGGAAAAATTAAGAATGCACAAACACCCAGTTTTTTGGTTGAATTCTTTTAAAGTTTTCATTTTTAAGGAAAAACAAAACAGAGAAATATCCCAAACCCAAGAAGAGACTGAAGAACACAAATCTCTGCAGACTAAAAACTTAATATTACCCACAAGGCGAAATTCTCTAGCCCCGATGACACATCCCGACTAGACAAAATATTAAACTGGTAAATCAGACTTAACGATTCATTAGGTGAGAAGAACAGTGCCACCATAATTATGTATTCTTGCACATAATCTAACACCAAGAACCAACTGAATTACTTGTGCTCACTACTAAAAACTTAATCTTGTTAGTAATTATGTATTCTTCCACATAATCTGACACCTAGAACCAATTGAATTACCTGTGCCACCGTAATTATGTATTCTTACACATAATTTAACACGTAGAACCAACTGAGTTACCCGTGTCCCAGTACTTAAAAATTTAATCTTGTTAGTAAAGGTGGGGATTATTAAGAAGAAAATTGAATTGAGAGGTGGAAATCCAGTATAATAGGTACATACATATCATCCATGAACTTGGCGCGACATGACGCTGGTGATGAGGAGGCGGTGGACGTTAAAGGAGTTGATGGGCAGCGCCGGCTGGCGGTGAGTGAAGCGGTCGAGGTAAACGTAGGCGACGACGAAGCAGGAGGGGCTACAATTGGCGTACTTGAAGATCCTCTCCAGGTAGGTCTGGACGGAGATTCCGGGCCGGGTGAGGCCATGGAAGACGGAGATCTTCTGCGGCTGAAGCTTGGCGGCGAGATCGTTCGAGTCGGCGACTCGCTGGAGGAGAGAGGAGAGGTAAGATATGAGTTTCGGCATTACAGCCTGGGCCTCCAGCTCCGCCATTGTTGCCTCAATGGAATAAAAAAAAAAAAAAGAAGAACAATTTATGAATGTTTCATATGCTCTGTTTGATTGATGTTGAAATTTATAAGGAGAGGAGATGGTGGACCATCATTTAGGGGTGCTTGGCTTTTTTGTATATAATAAAACACTTTATATTTATTATAAAAATTGGTATTTTGCCTCGAAAGGGTAGCCGACTAGGTGAAGTATAACTCTTGCATAGACAGTTGAGTCGGTCATAGATGTGAAGTTTGAGAAGAATGACTAGGGATCAAGTCTCACTAGCGGAAACACTTTCACTTTTTGTGGCTGTGACCAAGGTTGCAAAAATCGCTAGGCGCCCTCTAGGCGCCTGGGGACCATCTAAGGCACCTAGGGGGCGCTAGAGCGATTAAGCCCTCCTAGGGCGCCTCGGTGGCCGACCACCTAGCGCCTAGGCGCCGATTAATCGCCGCCTAGGCGCGATTTTGCAACACTGCTGTGACACTATAATCGTGGGACCAAAAGTGTAAAAACTCATATTATTATTATTATTATTATTATTATTATTATATTATTTATTATTATTATATTATTATTATTATTATTGATTATTATTCATTTACTATATGAGTAATTTTTATTGATGATCTCACTATGGTAGTAGAGTTGGCTATTTAATTTTCACATTAATTAAGATCTTTATTTTTTTCTGTAAAAAAAAAGATCTCTATTTATTTTTGATAGTATGTGAAGTCGGGTAGGGTGGTGGGGAGGGGGGGCCTGGGGGTAGTGTTTTCACTCTGCCAATGTAGCAACTGTAATATGGTCGTTATTTTTGGTGGGTAGATTTAGTTGGCAAAATTAGGCCTTCATCAATTCGAATAATGACAGTGATGTCCTTTGGTTGATGGAATTGGTGGCTTTTTGACTTGTAAAGTTTTGGGATTTGAGTTGGATTCGGATTCTTTAATTTGAACTCAAGTCTTGCCAGAGGGAATTTTTTTTGATTAATCTTATCTTGTAATATATAAAATAATTGTGTTGCCCACAAAGTAAATTAATATATTACTTATAACTATATACAAATTTGTATATTGGGAAACTTTTACAATGTTCTATGATACGGAATTATAATTCTAACTTGTTTTACAATGTTTTTTTTTTTTTTTAGTCAGATTTACTTCAACAACGGCTCCACTGAGGTTCGATCTCATGGACCTCACATGAAAAATGTCACTACATGTCATCTGAGCACAAGGTGCTTGACAAATTTGATATTATTTAAACATACATTTTACAATTTTTTTCTATTGTTAACAACACACATGTTATGTCATCGTATCTTCTAAGTGTTTGTATATTGGTGCACCTTACAACTGTTAACAAACAGAATTACTCACTCTTTTTTAATATGTTTCGAAAATTATAAAGAAAAGTATTAGAAATATATGAAGTGAATAATAAGTTATATAGTTGGTGAGAAGTAAATTTGTAAGCTATGACTTGATATCAACTTTATTTACCTAAGTTAGGCCTCATGCACATTAGTAGTAATACAAGAAGAACCTTTCCAAGACACTATAGAATGGAAGGGAAAAATTTTCAAAGTAGAAGAGAAAAGTTGTATAGTTAGTGATAATTAATGTTATGATGCCAAACTTTAAAAGGGTAAGATGATGGGCTTAGGGGATGGCACATCATTAGCTAGATTTATCATGTGATTACATGTGGTTTATGTAGGGTGGCCCCATTTATTTTTTTGGATCAAATTAAAGTCATCCTTCATGTGTTCCTATTCTAGTTAGCTAGCTAGGGACCTAAACATAATTAGGTGACATAAAATGATTTGTTTTGCCCCAAAGCATCATTAATATAATCTTAAAATATTATGTTGTTGCCTTTTGTGCAATAATGTATGTATGTTTGTGCATGCAGGCCGGGAAATTTAGATTCAAATCACAAATTAGATATTTTGTCCACCAATCATGTATAGTATATGTGCATTGTGCTTTAATTTAGTCTCTAATTACACCTTCTATACTCAATAGAGTACTATAGTTCATAATAATTAAATGAATAATATTGCATGTTATTTTTAAAAATTTTAATTCATTATTGACATTTGACATGTTCTTATTATTTTATTTTTTTAAAAAAAAATTTGCATGGACAGCTCAATTGGTCACATGGATGAAATTTGGAAACAATGACTCATAATTGAGTCTCACCAGCACCTCACAAAGTTCTAAATCTGTCGGGCCAAGGCGTAAGTTGCCCATGCATAGACCGACTGAAACTGAGAAGGACAATAAGTAACTTCTACATGGAGTCGAACTTAAAATATTGTATTACCCAACCAACTCGACTGGGATTGCTTCCTAATACATGGGCATATGAGTTTAAATAAAATTTATAAATTAAAAATTACATTAAACGACCTTTTAATTAAAACATGAGGTGTAAAATCTTGAAATGATAAACAAAAATTTTAAATGCACATACAAAAAATAATAATAAAAATGTAATTAAATATTACAGATAAAATTGAATATGAAGTATAAATTAGCTAGGGAGGATGGGCATAACAACATGCTGGTGCAGGAAACGTATAGGAATGCCTTCATTAATTTTGTCTTCTATCACCATGTCTAAGTTATTCATTTATTATATATATTATTAATTATTTAATTAATCATGCTTTGTAAGCTAGCTATTCTCTAATTAAGTAGCACCAACTTGGAGCTAGCTTAGCTTGTGATTTGACTCATAAATTATTAGAGTATGCTATTAATTGCCAAATCCTTTTTTGGATCTTTTCTCTCTCTCTCTCTCTCTCTCTCTCTATATATATATATCTATTATATATATATATATATATATATATACATATATATATATATATATATATATAATTACTCAAAATACAATTATCACATCGATCAGGAGGTGGTTGTTTGTGAGTGGCCGTGTTACATTTTTTGTCACATTCTTTTTTGACTTCGCTGGACTATATCCTAGACCTCATGAGCCTGCCCCTCGAGCCCATGAGTAAATTGAGCTAATTTAGTTTTGAAATTAATACTAAACTGTACGTTTCTACGTACAAGGAGTCCAGCCAACCCAAACTTTAACCTTCTGGACATTGGTCTAAATGGATGAAAGCTTCACTCAATACTTATTTCCAAGAATATGTGGTAATTATAGAGTAATTTGCATTTTCTTTAAGGATAATATCGTTAAAAGGATTTGAAGACTTCTCTCTCCTCTCTCTGTCAACAATACTAATTAAATAATTCGCATGCATTTTATGTAGCGTTAAAGAGATTTTTTTTCTTTTCTCTTCATATAATCCTTTCTCATTATCATTCCTTTTCTTTTCTTTGATATGTTGCTTTCATTCACGTTAATTTTCAAAAACTAATTGTATTATGATGCGTTCTTCCGCAAGGGAAGGAATTGATCAAATGGTTTCTAGAAGGTTATGCTAGCTGATTGTAACTTGTCTGAATAGAAAAGTTTTGCGAGTTGATCGTTAATAAGATATGATCAAATATAATGTGTTTTAAATGTTCAAAAATTATGAAACCAAACATGAATAAACTATAGCTAGTATATATCTTTTAACTGATTTGGAAGGTGTTACTATGTCCGAATACTTATAGTTTACTTTTGTCTGTTTTCTTGGTAAGAAAATAAATAAAATAGCTGCAATGATATTGTCTCGAATTAAAAGTAAACGAATTAAGATCACAAAGACATTCCAGTATAGGGGTATCCCTCCTTTTAATCAAAAATAAATACGGAGTAGTAATTTAGTAAAGTAAATGTTATATTCACAAATATTTTATTATATATGATCTTTTATGTGACTTCTCCTCTGTCATTGCCTATATTTTAATTATTATTAACCACTTCATAATCGCTGGATTGATGCCCTTCAACAACAAGTCAATCCACATTATACTTTTCTTACCAAGACATTAGCTTGTCAACGTACGTCTTTTCGAATGTTTTACACATATACATTACCTTATTAAACGTAGCGTGTCGTGCTGTTAACGATATTAATCAATCAAATCGATCGAACAATATAATAACCACTTAAATTACTTCATTAATCACAATTATCCAAATTAAATTACTGTGTATTATATTCTTATTTAATCACACCTTAAAAAACATTATATATACTTTGGGATCAAATCTTACAGTACACACGACGTTACGTTGCACATGGAATATAATAGATTTAATTTCCTCCTATTTGCTTCTCCACTATTGATCTACTTTGTTATTCTCTTTTTATTTGGGTATAGACTAGAAAAAATCTGATTAATCAAATAATATAGAAGATATGTAGAAGACAAATTTAATTAATCTAATAGTGTTAGTGTCTATATATAGATATATTTCTATTTATATACCATTCTTTTTTTGAGTGTTTTAATTGACTTGAAGTTCAAATCTATGACCTCTCATTTGAAAGAGTCACAGTTATATATGCTGCTCACCACAAGGTCTTTGGCTTGTATTTATTACTCTTGTTCTATATAAACTATTAGATGGATAAATTAAAGAAGTTAATCTCAAGGGATTTGTGTTATCTCAACATGAAGATATATAGTAATAAATAAATAAATAAATTATACTCGTGTATTATTGAAACGGATTGGTAAGTCGATATCTTAAACTTCCCTGAATATAAGTTGGCCATGCAAATGGAAAAGGGTGGTTGGGAAAACAGTGGAAGGAAGCATAAATGCCAACGGCTGTAAGGCCATTTTTGCTTGGAGTACAACAAGGCAAAGCGATGTCGGTGTAAGGGTGTGTGTTTTTTCGTTTTTTTTTTTTTTGTTTTTTTTGTTTTTTTTTTCATCTAATTATCCAAGCTGTACAATGTGGTGTTGTGTAGTGTACCATTCTTGCAAGAATTTAAAAAAAAAAAAAATTAAAAAAAATGTGTGTGGTGGGAGATGATGACATTAGAATAGGTAGTAGCCTCTTCTTGCAATTCGCATGCCCATGTGGTTTCTCATGTGACTTTCTTCCCTTTCTTCAACTTACTTTCCTCCCCAAAACCCTTTTTCCATTATTATTCTCCATCTTTAATTTCATACATACCGATATCTATGTTCCAATGTGATGTATGGGTCACCTTTACCTCTGCCCCAGACGTGAATTCAACTGGTTGATCAATCTAAAATTAAGTCGATCGTTTTGTTTTTCTTAAGAATAAAACAGAGGAAAGATGAAAACTGTTGTGGGCAAGGGTATACAAGTATTTAGATGCTTCATCACGGCTAGTAAGCCGGAGGACTTGATTGAAAGGTTGTTTATGTGATTCGGATTTACATCGTCTTAATGACCTCTTAGGACGGAGAACTGGAAAGTTTAAGATTAAGTCTAGCGTGAAGCTGAGAAACTTATATATTATGTATAAAAAAAAATATAAGCAAACCAAAAAAGGGAGCGGTGGAGTTTTGCACAAGTTGCTGGGTACAATCCTTTTAGATACAACTTTATTTGAAGCGTATCTACTCACTCTCAACACAATATCTTCACCTTACAAACGTCCAAGAGGCAAAAGACCCCCCATTGAAGAGAAAGAGATACACACGTATAGCTGCTCACCTGATCTTGTCTTGTCTTGTTCGTCAATAAAGTATTGATTGCTTACTGATGGTATTGTATTAAGATTATTTTATACTTTTTTGTCTTTGTTATGGAGCACTAACAACAAATCATGTTGTATGACTCGGTATATTTATTACTACGAGAAAAAATTAAAAAACCATATAAGGTAGAATTGCAGATGTTGGAATTAGCGGGAAGGGAACTAGCACAAGGAAAAAAGCAGGTTATCTTTATTACATAAAAGGGGAGAATCAAGAAGGTAGGATGGGATATAATCATTAACTGGACTTCCCCAAAAGGTAAAAAATGTAGTAAAACTGGATTTGTTGGAATTCATGGTTTCTTCGAACGGAAAAAGCACACATAATATATACAGTTGTTTGTGGTTCTCTTGGAGTCTATGGACGAAGCAGCATATAGTGTTATAACGTATACAGCCTTACAATAGTCTTTACGTCATATGCGGTCACCATAAACATCTGAGACTCAGAAAGAGTGGCGCAGGAACGTAGGAACTGGGGAAAAATCTGCATGCTCCCATAGCGACTCATACCATGAATATTGTCCTCCGTTGGTTGTGTGATGGAGATTCGCATTCTTGAGGGGGGGTTTGTTTAGTCTTTTAGAGGGAATGTGGAAAATTGAGCAGTCAACTGAAGGAGAAATAATTCCATCCAAACCCAACGGGAAGAAAAACAACTTGTTCCTGCTGACGAAAAAGTGATCTTTCCTTTTTTCTTTTTGGTGGAGCCTGCAGTTATTGGTTGTATCGTGCCTCCAATACCTGTAATCGAATAGAACATGCTTTCTCTTTTGTAGGGGATTTTGGATCGATAATTTGACATGCAGGTCTTTTCATTTCCACCCACAATTGGTGCCTCTTCTAGCAGACTTATAAAGATACAATATACTCACATCAACCTTCAATTCTGGATTTTCACTCAGAATTGAAAATCACCACCCTTACCTTCACAT
>VALG01003255.1:0-13998 GCA_009835305.1 Ipomoea purpurea | reverse complement strand
GATAACTCCGTGTGGGTGGCTACTCTTTCAATGCAGGCTATATTTATATAATATAGAACGATGTATATGTAATGTATTTACACTTGTAATTATGAAGTATACGAAGAGAACTTGTTATATCAGAATAACCTCAATTATGGTAATCACCAAATTAATAAATGTTGTGGGCTTTCGGATACCCAATAATAATCAGTTCAGTTTTGCTGGCAAGTGTGCTGGCGGAAATACTGAACTATAGCTGAAATTGCGTGAACTATGATCTCTTTATGTATATTAAAGATTATTATAATTTTTTAATGATAATAATTTATAAATCTAACATATGATTAATATTATTCAATATTATTACGGAAGTATTGCAATTAATAAATTTACTCGTATTAAATTTTAAATGGCTTAGCATATTGAAGCAAACATGGTAAGTCAATAACATTATTTTACATTAGTAAAATGATTTTATATCAAGGAATATCAGATGAAGAATAAATCAAAATAATACTCTATTGAAAAAAAAGCCACAGTACTCAAATTTTTTTCCTAAAAAAAAAATTTAAATGGCAAGAAAAACGTCTTAAAGGGAGAGACAAACTACTCTCTTATTACAAAAAAATGTACACTTTAAAATGAGAGAAATTGAATGAAACAAAGTCCAACGCTTTGATATATTGACAACTAAAAAATGTTTTAATTTCATTTTGGTTTTTATTGTATTCTTAGTATGCTTCCCTCTTAACTATATCTATTATAATATACACATCGATCACAAAACTTTATCATCTTCAATGAGCAAGAAACCTCTATTTTTCCGATATCTTTCTAGATCCGCATCCTCTTCACAAAAGTAGACAAAAAAACAAATAAATATATACACACTTTTTCTTATAAACACTTATTGTTTAAACCATAAAATAAAAAAAACAAAAACAAAAACAAAAACAAAAAAAAAAAAAAACAAACCCAAAAAGAAGAAAAAATAAAAAGAACTAGGATGATGAAAACTCACCAAAAAATCACGATCTAACCTCAACTGTGAAGGATCACCAGGATGATTAGAACCATTGCTCCGATCAAATCTTCTAGATCCGGTATCTTCTCACAAAAATAGACAAAAAAAAATATCAAATCTTTCTTACCGACACTTTTGTTGTAAACAGACACAATACAAAAAAAATCAAAAGACAAACAAAACCGAAAAGAGAAAAATCAAAACAAACAACGATAAACGAACAACAACGCCTCCTCACGTGCAAATCACTATCAACTTCAACCGTGTGACCAGATCACAGATGATTAGCAACAAATCCAATGACAATAATATAAGCCGTTATTGATTGCATGTATGGTCCATATCAAGGGTTATTTCATAACAATGGAGAGATCAAAAGGTTATAGTATTGACATTATAAACAAGGTAAGAGATTCAGAAAATTAATCGTGAAATATTGAAATGCCATATTTGTCTAAATATTGATATTACAAAATGCGTAAGTTTTGGGGGGAACCGGCTTAGGAACTTTACCTCTGTGACCCTATATATACTATTATATATATATCTTATATCGTACTATATGATATAGTACGACTATACTGCATCTAGCCTAAGTTTAATTTAGTCTCAAACACCTCAACTATGAGTGTTCGAACTTAGCTTCAATTTCTCTTTACACACATCTTCATTACTCTAAAATTACAATTCAAAGCTACTTCCAATACACTTTTCTCCACGACCTTTTGAAAAAGTCATTTTGCATAATTAGCTGAATGCTAACCGCTAATTATCAAAAATATTTTCTACAATCAATTATGCTATCAACTAGTCAAAACCAACCAATAACTCAATCAACTAACAACTATTACTAAATACCTCCCTAATACATCGCTTCTATGCTTTTACTCAGCCTTCTGCTGTGTAATGGGAGTCAAGCCATCCTAACACTATTACATCTTATCTCTAATATATGCCTTAATTGGTTACCTTAAAAAGAATACCTCCCTATATATCGCTTTAGTTTATACTAGTAATTGTTCCGTGCCGAACGAACTATTATTACTAATTAACAAATTTACCAATTAAAATTTTGACATTCTCTGCATTAACAAAGAAAGTAATGGTTGTGGAAAACAAAAAAACATATTTGAGTTCTTGAGCTTAGAATTAGTTTTATTAAAAATATGAGTATAACTATATAATGTAATATTTAATACTAAAAGTTTAATTATGTTATTATTATGTTGATTTTAAAGTTTATTGTTACTTATTTGAATTGATTTTTTTTTTTTGAAAAGAATTTGAATTTGAAATAACTACTTTAATTGTATAACTAACATATTTAAATAAAAATTGTAAATAAAATCTCCACCAAAAACTATACAGACAGTATTTGTCAAAAATTTCCACAAAAAACTTATTCATTTGAAAAAGATTATTTTATGTAAGAACTATATTTATTTTATATCTAATTCTCCTCTCTTATATATGTGGAGTCAAATAAAATTATAATTGAGGTTTAAATAAATTATAAATTGAGGTTTACCAATTAAAATTTTGACATTCTGCATTAACAAAGAAAGTAATGGTTGTGGAAAAAAAAAAAAACATATTTGAGTTCTTGAGCTTAGAATTAGTTTTATTAAAAATATGAGTATAACTATATAATGTAATATTTAATACTAAAAGTTTAATTATGTTATTATTATGTGATTTTAAAGTTTATTGTTACTTATTTGAATTTGATTTTTTTTTTTTTGAAAAGAATTTGAATTTGAAATAACTACTTTAATTGTATAACTAACATATTTAAATAAAAATTGTAAATAAAAATCTCCACCAAAAACTATACAGACAGTATTTGTCAAAAATTTCCACAAAAAACTTATTCATTTGAAAAAGATTATTTATGTAAGAACTATATTTATTTTATATCTAATTTCTCCTCTTTATATAATGTGGAGTCAAATAAATTATAATTGAGGTTTAAATGAATATATACACAAATTATATTAAGTATAAAACTTTACCAAAAATTTGAGCACAATAAAATTTTTTCCATACTTCATTATGCTTTAATATATATTATTATATATATATATATAATATAGCTTCGAATCCGGTGCAACCTCTATTATAGATGAAATCATGAGATCTCCTAATAACCATTGATTCATATTTCATGAATGGTGGAGATTAGAAGAGAATATTTCTAGTAAATAAGGATATATTGAAATCAAAAGGGTTAATTAGTAATTGTAGATATTTGTTTAATTATGGTTAGATTTGAATTGGAATCTTTGGGATTATTTTAAGGAGAAAATGAATGGAATGGGATATTAACAAATATTTGATGAGCTGTGTTGAACCTTAAATGTGCTTGAATAAGGCCACCAAAACAAAACGCATTGTTGGGATTGTATGAGTAAACCGGGTGGCAGGAGCGCAGATCAAGAAACTATAATGACTTCTAGCAACTCTGGTATGTGCGAAACTTTGTTTTGGTCTGTGAATTTTCTGGTATCATTGTTTTAGGTGTTGTTTAGAATGCATCGTAAGAATACCACCGTAAAATGGGGTGTGCGTGCGTGAGTAACCATTGTTAGAGTGCACTATGACAGGAAATGATTAAAGAGTTAGTGGTAGCGTAAATTATAGATTGTGATGTTGGGTTAACGGTTTTGGATTGATTGGTTATGGTAGGTGCGTAAACATGATTGTGGCGGAATGAAAGGTATGGGATAGCCAGTGCAAGAGTAAGGGGTGTTAGGGTTTTTGAAATAGGATGCATATTATGAAGGACGTTTGTGCGTATAAGTTTACCAGACTGTGCGTGAATTTTCAGGCTTGATGATTGAAAGTGCTCATGTATAATATTATTAAAAGGGCGTATTTACATTAATCATTTGGGTGTTGTTTGGTAATTATGTGAATACGTTTGTGTTGGTGTGCGTACGAAGCTGTAAAAAATGAGGGATAAGTGTACACACTTGTTAAGAAAATCTACATTTAAGAAGCACTAGAATGGGACGTTGTGCGTGAATAAATTATTTGTTAGAGTGCGTTAGAACACATGATGTTTATAGAGGTAGTGGACCTTATATTGTAATTATGAAGTTGGATGAAATGATTAACTTAGGCAGGTGTGTAAAAGTCAAACAGCGTGTGTGTTAGCGTGTGCGTATGGGTTGGTGTGTGTGCGTTTTAGTAACAGTGCACCCCCTACTCCAATTTCAAACAACAAAGGCTCGGCAAACGAATGCGGTCTGCTAAGGAGTTGGCAATGAAAGAGCAATGTAAGAAAAAACGTACTTGAAAAACATGTGTGATTGGCAACAAGGCACAACAGGCACAAAGCTGCCCGCAGAAGTAGAAATGAATGCATTAATGTAACAACACACTTACCAAAAGACTTTCATTCTACATGATGGGGTGTGCATAGCTGCTTTAAATAAATTATTTTATGTTACCATGACTAAGTGGTGTGGTTTTGCTACACTTTCATCCAATAAATTGATGGTTATATTCACGCGTGAAAATTGTTGCATCTGGACTAAAGTTGCAAAAATAACCATAAATGGCATACATCTATAGCACGTAACATTTGAATTGAAAGCAAATTAATATGTATTGCAGTGTGTACAGACTTCGGGCTTAGGACACACACATGAACCGCATGTAATTTCCTACATCCTAGAAAAGCCGTGCAGATTGACAAAATAGCATAGGAATGGACGCACACATAACGCACACCAGGCTACCACGCACATGCACACAAAGTACTGATACCACCTAACATCCTGCTCACACAGATGTTTAAGTAAAGGCGCCAAAAAAAAAAAGACCCATGCATGTGTTTATAAGTAAAATACAAGTGACATCAGCCTCTCGAACATCGATCACCGACTCATTTTCCACCCGCAAACACATGTTCACGGGGTTGAAATTAGATAGCAACCACCTCGCCATTCGCTTGGGAATTCCGTAAATTCAAGAGTACCCCTAACCCCAAATCAATGACGTCTTTCTTTTGGCACGCGTTAAATCGCTTAATTGGATTCACCAGATGCTTAGGGGACGCACGAATCTTAAGGGCGGGAAATAGTGCATCGTCAACTGCGCCAACGCCATCATCCGATTCATCAGAATCCCACCCCTGTTGGTCAGGGCGAGCGGGTATTCCACATCAACGGGGGGTGGTGGCAAGGGGGCTACCACATCTTCAACCACTACCGACACACCAGTAATGTCCCCTGACAACAACAACCATTAACACAAGAACAAAAAACACCACAACACAAATAATTTAAAACGCAGTACAATATAACTATTATAAAATTCGTACGCACAGCCAAATCCAAGACGCACACAACTTTATACAAACATCGATGAAATTCACAAAATCCAATCACAAAAAAAAATAATCTTAAATGACTAAAAATAAAAGTACGAATCACAAAACCACCACAACACAAATAATTCAATTCCAGGGCAGCAAAAATATACTAAAAGAATCCTACGCACAGACTCTCAACCCATGACGCACACACATAAATTCTAATCACCCCCGCTCACAAGTCCAAAGAACACAAACGTAGGTACCCCAACTCAACAAAAAAAAAAACTAAATAAACAAATACGCACGTTTTACGATAAAAAATAATAAAAGGATTAAGAATAACACCACAACAATTAAAAAAAAATCACATTCAGGACATCATAAATGTAATAGGAAATACCTACGCACAGATTCTAGACCCATGATGCACACACGTAAACATTATTCAACACACCAAAGCAGCACACAAATGAAAAGCACAGAAACATCAGTACCCCATGTCCAGAACAAAAACACACACAAAAAAAAAAAATACGTAAGTTTTACGGTGAAAAACAAAAGAACGATTGCAAAAAACACCAAAACACAAATAATTCAATTTCCGGACAACAAAAATTATTGGATATCCCTACGCACAAACCCTGAACCATGACGCATAAACCTAAACTTTTAGTCAACATATTAATGCACAAACAAAAATAATTCAATTTCGAGCATCGAAAAACTATTTATAAAATTGCAACACACATACTCTAAAACAATGACGCATACACCTAAATATAGTGAAACATACCACCATCGCCGAACACTACGACCACCATCCCCACCAAAGGTGGTCATCCGTTATCTAGAGAACTTGTGAAAAGTACCAACAGTAGACAATCACCAAAGGTGGTCATCCGTCATCTAGAGCCAGATTATGGACACACATGAATTCAAAAATTAGAGCGGCATGGTGTTTCTCCCAAGACACTTGTGCAGAAGAGATATGCCATAGAATTTATAGAGCCAAATGCCCCCTCATTTATTCGATCATAGTAATCATATCCTCCATGAGTTAATAAAATATGAATCCAAAATGAACTCCCAAAATTCAAATACTTTTGCATTGATGTTTGCCTCACACATCTAAAATATAACGATGGACAAGTGGGAAATTGAAAATGTTGGAGCTTCTTTCATGACATTGTTGAACTGAACTACTTTCTTCAGTCCTAGAACCTTCCCAAAATGAATTTCAAGCATAAGAATAAAATAGATGCACTGTAAAACACAAAGAGCTCACTTTTTTTTTTTCTCTCTATTATCCAATTTTCAGACTAAATCAATCCAAGCTTGCATTTTCCTACTTCTATTCTTTTTGCACACTCAATCAATAGACGAATGGCTTAACATTACCTATTTAAAGTTGAATGAACCTCAACAAGGATTCTCACCACAATCATTTTAGCACTTTTCAACATGTCGCTGTCTCCAATTAAAATTACAGTAGTTAAGTTCTAGAGCCACGAAGAAGTATCTTACAGCATTATCCCAAGTCAGAAAAATTACCAACGGCATTGAGAAATTTCACATCTTGTATGTCCGCCCCATCGCCTTAACCTACGACCACCATCCCCACCATGCAGAGACCCCCATTCTCCCGGAGAAAAACTACCGACAATACACCGATGCACGACAACGAAACAAGAATTTTTGAAACCCAAAAACCGCACCAACCAAAATTGAACGCTAAACAAATTAAAAAAAAATAAAAAACAACAACCACCCGCCAACTAAAACAGGTCGACCCTGGGTCGCCCCCTGACCTTCCGAACACAACATCCCACACAAAACCCCCACCAAAAACCTCACAGCCTCCGAAAAAACACACCATACATACAAATCAAAAAAAAAACAAAAAAACCTACAATAGGGGCCCACACGCCGATAAACAGTAACCTATCACCCCCCCCTGGACCTGATCCCGAACACAACATGCCACACAAATACCCCCCACCGAAAACCCCACATCCCTCCAAAAACACACATTGATAATAACAATACTGGGTTTGGAAAGAAAAAAAATAAAAGAAATTCTCGAAAAACGGCATGTACCGGGTGTTTTGGAATCGGTAGAGTTGCCTCTCAGACGTTTAGAAGCCCTTGTAGAAGAACCGCCATGATGAACCCCTAACGCGAACACACTGGATGGAGAAACAACCCGGGGCGAGAGGACGTTTGCACATAGAATTGAATGACGCAGAGGAAACGGAGAGGAGACGGCAATTAAGGGAGAGGGAAGGTTGGATGCAGATTACCTAATATATCGCCCCAAAAAACCGCCTCCATATCCTTGATGCTAATAAAAAACCCCTAAAAAAGACGAAATAGCCCACCTTAATACATAAAGCACATGGGATGCACGCGTGTCATGAATGGAACTAATCCCTTTAATCTGGCACGTTAAAAAAAAAACAAATAAACGGGTGGGGTAGGGTGGAGGGTGGCTCACGAACCACAACCGGGATTGGGGGAGTTTGCCCCACCGGATTCAAAAAAAAAAAAAAAATAAAAAAAAAAAAAAAAAAAAAATATATTATAATATATTTATCTATATTATAGTATTATAGTATATCTTTATATATATATACTAAAGGCTTATATTATCTAAGATGACGGGATGACCACCTTTGTGATTGTCTACTGTTTGGTACATTTTCACAAGTTTATCTCTTAAGAATAAAACGGTACTATTATATAAAGTTCCAGGGTGGCGTATAAGTGTTCTCCTGCGATGGCGGCCGTATTGTGCGGGTGGGTGGCTTAATGTGGCGTGGAGTGTTTTGTTAGTGCGGTACAGATGTGGTGTAGGTGAGTCTTCGTGCTTAAGGGTGGCGCTGAGGTGTATTTTGGTGGTCTTAATGTGCGGTGAGAGATGTTGTTGTCACTTGCATAATGTGGAGTTGTTGATATATATATTGTAGATAGATGTGTGGCAATGCCGTATCTTTTTGTGTTCGTTTATATGACGCAAGATGTGTGTAGATGTTTTGTGTTGCATACTTAAGGTGCTCCTGTAGTCTTGTGCTTAAGGTGGTGAGTTTTGTTTTAGCCATAGTTTCTTTAACGTTCTCGTTGAAGCGTTAAGCGATTCTGAATGTGTAGATTATTGTTGGGTTGAACTATAAATAAAATGGGAAGTATGTTGATCGTCATTATTTTGTAGTTCTGTTCATGTGGTTTTTAAATGCGGTGCGCTCTTAAGAGAGTGGGTTGGTTCCCTCTAAGAGGTGTGCGTGCGGGTGAGGGGATATCCAAATAATTTTTGTGTTGTGTTTTTGTTTACGGAAGGTTGGTTTTTGTTTAATGTGGCGGTTTTCGTGTGTATTTTAAGGCGCATACGGTCCAGGTTTAATGGCTCAAATATTGTCGGTTTTTCACTTCACCCCGGTAAACAACTTAGCCGCACACTCGGATGATAAGGCTCCATCCTTCTCTGCACTCTGATCTTCCGTCGTGGTCTTCGTTGGGTGGGTGGGTGTTTTTGTTTACTGGACTAATGGTATAATATGTACTCGATGTATACTGTGCTTTTTCATTTGTGTTGCTTGCTTAGTTTGTGTGTTGAATATATGTTTAACGTGTGTGCATCCATTGGGTCTAGAATCTGTTGCTGATAGCGGATGCACTCGCGAGGTGTGTAGGAATTAAGTGCCTCCCAGGGATAGAAAATATTGCGGTACGACAAATCAATTTCATGGTGCGCGACACGGTGTCCACAATCTGTTCTAGCTTAAAAAGAAGGCGTGCATTTTCGTAAATTAACTGAATTGTGGATGTTTTTTTAGTGCCAAGGGTATTAAATCAAACTATTACGAAGTGCACCTATTTCATGTCGCTAGTTAGATATGGATAGGCTACGTTAAATTTTGCCTGGTTAGCATTCTCATTTTGCGCTCTAAACTATTCTATAGCACCTGAGCTGTGTTGGCTCGTATTATTAACGCTTTAATTTGTAGTTGCTTTATTTTGTATGAGTTTGGGGTACTATATGTGTGTTCTTTGATACTTCTTAGTTGTAAGGTGCCAGAGAAAAAAAAACTACGGTGATATTAGATTTTAATAACGTTGTTGATGTGCGTACATCGTGGTTAATAGATCTTGTAGTTCGTGACTCATACTTTATCGAGACTTCATTAAGTGTATTGTAAGTTTTAATTATTTTGTCTCCTGTAACCATGCGATTTGATTGCTGAATTAAAATATGGGAATTTTCAGTAATTAGCTTCGTGGTAAACCACCTGCCAGTAATTTAGTTCGAACGTCTACCAGAACTTTGTTATTTTTCAAGTACATCTTTCTACTGATTATTTTTTTTTAGCTGATATGCTGTTATATTTTGTGTCGAAATATCTATGAATCTGTAATTAGGTCCTGTGCTAATACAATAAGTTCGTGTGCGTCATTTGTAGATTTGGGTATTACGGGGTGCACGTATAGTAATTGGGTGTGTCGTTATTTAGTGTTAAATTTTATACTTTGCAACTTTAGTATTCAATAAATTTTACTATAATTGCACCCTTTCGGATGTTCTGCGGTTCATTATTTAATTTATCGAATTATGTGGTCCACCGCGCCTTTTTAGTAATCAAATATGTGGGTAAGTTTTTTTTTCCTTGTTGTTAATGGTTGTTGTTGTCAGTATCCGAGTGTATATTAAATCATGAACACCTGGGTGGGTTGGACCAGAAACAGAATTCCCAATTCTAATTTTTTTCCTGTGTAGTGGTTTACGAAGAATGGTGGTAGCCCCCTTTGCCACCACCCCCCCGGGCTGTTAGAAACTAGTGTGCGCCACCAGGAGTGGCGATACTCCTCATGCTCGCCTATGACCAACAGGGGTTGGGATATTCTGATTGGTAATCGGATAGATGGCGTTGCGCATGGTTGACGATGCACTATGTTCCCGCCCTATAAAGATTCGGGTACCCCTTAAGGCAATCTTGGTGAACCAATTTAAGCAGATATATTTAACGGCCTAGTAGCCTAAATAGAAAAGATCGTCAATTTGATTTTAGGTGAGTTAGTGGGTACTCTTGAATTTACGGATAATTCCCAAGCGAATGGCCGATAGGTTAGGTATTGCTATCTAATAATTTCTAGATTACCCCTTGGGATCAACATTGTGACATAACTATCGAACAGTTAATCGGGGATGGAAGTCGCGGGCGTGGAGCTAGCTAGGGGTTTGGGTGAATTCAGAATATGAATTACTAAGAGATATTAGAACTATGGAATAATGTCTATACTCTTTTGATTTAATGCAGAGTCAGGCGCTTTACTATTATACGAACATTCTGCTCCAATGAGGTCTTATATGGTTGCTATTGGGCGAAGATTCTCTTTTTCTTACTTGTTTGTGGAAAATTCGAGTTCTTGTCCGCATCGGCTCTATACAGGGTTGTGTGGCATATTGATGTATCCATGTGTGAGGATGTGACGTGTTCTTTATACTTTGGGGTCTTTCCTTTACAGATTTTTGTTCTTTTGTGTGCGTCCTATTTCCTTTTCCTTATGGCTTAATTAAAATCGACTATTTTCTAGGATGTAGGAGATGAGTAATATTTAACATTTGTTACGTTATTCCAGTGCTCTCGATCCTTTACCTTTGTGTGAGTTTTTCCTATGAAAGAGAGCCCGGGATTTTTTTATGGGGGTGCAACAACAATCGTTCCATAACAATAAAGCACAAAATATTTGACTTTATCGTTTTTTCTTCATCTATCAATGTCCTTCAAGACTTATGCTTGTGATCAATGTATAGTCAGGGTTAGAATGTATTTGTCCATTTTAAAGGTTTGTAAATTCGAACCACAGTGATTGTATATTGGGTTAACCAGTAGGTATTCAAAAAAAAATCGTTCTTCTCCTTCCCCTCCTCATAAGTATAGAGTATTGTAAGGAGGCTCGCAACTTATAGTGTCCGAGAGGATGCAACATGAATAATGTTTTTCTCTACTCTCGCTCCAAAAAGGGGTTAAGAAGCCAAATGTCGAGTTCATAATTAAGGATCTATTGGCATTTGGAGTTACATTGTGTATAATCATCATTATATAACCTGATCTCTACTCCCTCGAGAGGTTTGATCATTCTGGATTCGAAACATAATGTAATGTTAGCTAATTAAACCCTAACAGCTTACTTGTTAACGCCTTTGATTAAAATCATTTCTATGGTAACATAAAATAATCTTTATATTGAAATGCTAACAGCACTACTATGTACAGGGGATCTATGCTCCCTCTTGTCAATCAATCATTCTAATTCTGTATAGATATACAATGAAACGTCCCTATTTATGTCTTTCCGCGTATCTTAGTGTGGTATCAGTGTCACTAGCATTATGGCAGGTCATTTCTACTTGTCGCTGCGTGGCTCCCGTAAATGCGTGGACGTTGCTGGTTTAGTTGATTGTCTCCTTAATGAGAATCTGCCGATTCAAGTTTACACACATTTTGTCTTTTTCATGATACAGGATCTCGGTTCTCTGATGTTGCTCCTACTATTTCCTGACGTTTCTTCTATTGGACCTTGGCGCCCTTAACATTCCCCTAGCAGACCGCTACTCATCGTCCCGCATCTGTACAAAAAACGCCGACATTTTTGTTGTTCAGTTTGTATAGAGAAATTGGTAAGTAGGGGGGTGCACTGTTACCTATAAACCCGCATAACAATTCTACTTTATTTTTTAGAGGATTCCACGGTAGTATCCCATACGCAATTCCTTCCGCGGATCCACTCGGCATCTTTATGGGGCATTTGTTTACTAAATTGCACACTGACGCTCACAAACCCCCCTCACACACACAGCGCTGTTATGATTTCTCTCTCTCCCCCAGGCACCTTTCCTGTCTAATGTCCTATGCAGAATACGAGATTTTTCTTAACATACACGTCAACCACAAATACAAATTCATCACAAGCATGCGGTCCCCTCCGGCTCGGAGGGTGGGGCCCACACAATAGGAAAGGGTCCATTCTAAAGGGCCTGCGCCAAGGGGTCGTTTCAAAGACTATATTAACACTCATCCTGGCTGTTTCTTACCATCCCCTTGCCCCCAAACTCTTAATCCTCTTGGAGTGAAATTTATTCACCGCACAACGTCCATTCTAGTGCCTTCTTAAATGTAGATTTTGGTTTGAATTGCCCCTTAGCCTCCAGCCCCACGAAAAGTGTGTACACTTAGGATTGTTACGGGATGCTCAAGGCTAGATTTTTTACAGCTTCGTTGTATCGACGATGCTATTGACAGGTTACCATTATTGGCAGTACAAACACTGCGCTAGTGCACTAAGGGTAGCGCTTAAATATCTACCATTCATACAGGTCAATCTTACACGACTCTTTCCGACCACAAGAGGATTTATGTCAAGTTGTCCTGATAGTGTTAGAGGAGGGACAACGTCAAGTGGCGTGCATTGAGAATTCTTAGCCCGATCGATCCGGTAATCTCGAGGCCTAGGTCCTTACTCATCTCGATGGCATAGCATATTTATATCAAATCAAATCTATATAGCGTCTTGATAATCTTTCGGAGCGGTCCTACGAGTCTGGACCGTAAACTATATAACGGGTGTTTTTTGTATAGGTGGTGCGCCTCCTCCGTCATCTAGGTGTAATCATGACCCTCCCCCTATTTCGAATATTAATACCCCAATAATCTTTAACTCACACCTTATCTCTATAATTCAGACAAGATCAATAGAGCCAAACCTTATCCCAACATCAATAATAAACATTAACATGCGGTGCAAATGTTCCCGCATCATACTAATCGGAGAATCAATGTTGTGTGAACTGCTTAATTGCCCCATACCCCTATTAAAACTAATTAGAGCCAATGCTCACAATCCATAAGGACCATATGAATATGATCTTTATCAAACTCACATCCAAAACCAATCTAAACAATTATCGTCTCTTTTAATATGTTTACTACAGGACCCACATCTACCACTAACTCCTTTAATCGATTTCCTGTCAGTAGGTGCCACACGGGGCCAACAAAAGCAAAACACTCTATCCACAGGTTCACACCTAAATACATAGGCAAGATGCCGTCATATCTAGCCCCCTATCCTCCAAAATTAAAAGAAAAACCTGTAAAACATTACGGACGCAATAACACATTTTCGGGGGGTCTAGCCCGAATAGGTGGGCTGGTTAAAAGCGCCCATCAATTATCGCGTATCCGTAAATAGACAATTCCCTAAATCAAAACTGATACTACTGGATAAATACACAAATAGCTATGTGAGACCGAGTGTAACCATGTAAACAAAAAAATGCACACACCAAAACAACTAGTTTTCGCGTCATTTTTAAAAATCCCACCAGGAGATGTAGACTGTAATCAAACAGATCAAAAGATCCTCATTGATACTTTCAGCCATTGCAATTCCGGAAGAGATTCATGCGCCTCAACAAGACACATACCATAATCAACACTGAAGGACAACACAACTCGAGGGTGCAACCTATCATTCCACAATGTTACTGAGGTTCATCATACACATGCTCATAAGCAAGGAAATACATCAATCACATAATGAACAAGATGTGTTCCAACCTACCTTACTAACCTTAGTACCCCCTTACTATATGGCTTACCTCATGACCTTTATGCAC
>VALG01003253.1:0-11079 GCA_009835305.1 Ipomoea purpurea | reverse complement strand
ATTAGGACCTCAACTCCACTGGGACGCATCTCAATAAGCACTTTAATGAAGCTGTTACTATTCTGGAACTAAATGAAAAAGACATCAAGTCCTGCTCCATACCTTCAACGTTACATAGTACAAACCCATTAATGGAGCATTTAATGCATGAGGCTCCATGGTCCTTGTCCAACGGGATAAAAGTTCGAAAATTTCATCTCCCTCCAACGGATGAATTTTCATCACCTATATAAGCCAACCTTCACAACTAAGAAGTTGCTGGTTCATTATCACTCTCTACTCTATCTGCAAAAAGTCTTTTGAAAAGCAAATTCTCTTAAAAGCTTTTTGCGAACCAGTGATTCAAGGTGTTAAGGCATTTAAAGTAGTTTATTCATTACTGTCCTACACCTTTAGAAGAAGTCTTGTAATCAAGGAGCAACCTTTCAACGGCATCAAGACTTCACAGTTGGAAATCAAGAAATACTATCTCACCAACCTCAACTTAGAAGAAAAAGTTGATAGAGGCGAGTAAACTCCCGGAGTTTGGAAAACCTTCAAAGCTGTCCGGCTTAGTGATCAAGGAAGTTTATGTTTAAAATTGTACTAAAGAAGTGAATAGTGCAATCACTTGCCAATCAGTTGTGCGAGAAGAGTTGGAAGTAGGCAAAGTTTGATCCGAACCACTATAAAAATGATGTCTACTCCTCTCTTTACTTACCTGCCTTTACTTTACCTGCTTTTGCATATCATCATTTCTCCAATCACTTCTTTAATACTTTGCAAACTCGTTGCAATCCCTTAACTGTATATTATTTCCAGTGTGCTTTTTGCTACTCCTAATATTGTCTGTCGTTTTTCTTTCAAAAAAAAAGAAAAAATGAGAAGTCTATTTCACCCCCCCCCCCATCTAGACTCACACTCAACCTTATCGGGACCCAACAACAGCATAACAAGTATAATAACTTAGAGTTATCACAGCGGAAAATGTAACGACAAGTTTTATTTCTTTATTAATTGTGTAGTGCTCCAGAGAGATTGTATATATGCATCACGTTAGAAAAACAATTTGATTGGATTAAGTATGGATGGTATTGTAAAAATTTCATTGATGCAAACAAGGGAACTATCAAGAACCCAGAAGATAAAGATTACGCAATTAAAATCGTTAACGGGTTAGTTCACAGTTGATATAGGCATGCACAGAATTAAATGAGCAGTAAGTAAATAGAGAGAGAGAGATTTATAGTGGTTCAGAGGTGGTGTAATCATCGTAGTCCACTCTTTTCCTTTCACTTCAAGGAGGAAATTCACTATTCTTTGATCACCCAAGATACAATAGTGAATAAGTGTCCCACCGACACTTCTCCGAGTGCTTCGCACAAAGCAACACTCCACCAGGTTTTTCGCAAGCTCCTCGTGTTACTCCGCCCTTCCCGAGTACTTTCGCACAAAGCTGGTACTCTACACCACGAGAACTACGCACAAAGCTACGCCCTCACCGGGTTTTCACAAGCTCCCCTTGTTACTCTACCCTTTACAACCGAGTGCTACGCACAAAGCTAACTCCAACTGGGTTTTTCAACTCTCTCTAGTTACTCTACCCTTTTTACACTCTGTAGAAGATTTACAATACAGATAAAAAATTCTCTCTCACTCAGACTTGAATTTAATCGTGTATAGCTCAATATATTGCTTCTTGGCTGATTTGAATATTGCTTACTTTTCTCTTGCTTGTATATCTTAATTTTTGACCCGTGTTTGTCTTTCAAGTCTGCTTGGGAAATTTATAGCCAATGAAAACTATTTGCCCGTTGATAAACTTTCGATCTCGATCGTCCATTTTGAATTGTAGTTGATGAAATAATTTTGCCAACTTGGTCTGCAAAGTCATTTCGCCGTCTGTCATAAGATTTGAATAATTTTGCCGTTGCTATCCTTTAATTTGACAAAGTTTTTCCTTGGAATGGGCAACCTCCAAATTTGAATTTCTCTAGAATGACTTTTGTTGAATTATTGATCTGATATGCCAAGTTGATCAAATAATTTGTCTGATTCTTGCTTGAGTATTTAAAAGATTTCCTTCTTGTATCAGCTTCTTCGACTCCTTCGCAAAAAAACAGAGCTTCAAAAGAAACATTCTCTCTAACATTTTATCATGATGATGTCATAGCTCCTTTGATGATGTCATGTCCCAATAGTATATCATGTCCACCTTATATCATGAACTATTATCATGTTAGGCTAGTATCATGGTCTTGATATCATGTCTTCATAAAAATAACTTCAAGTGAGAGTCAAACCATGTTTCTTTTAGTTGCTTTGCAAGGCTTCTTCTACCTCAGCTAGTTAACCATTTGATACATCTCAAGACTTAAATTCTTTTGTCTTATCTCTTCACGTGGGTTTCACAACTCTTGTAGAAGCCATACCACATTGTGATGTCATCATCCGGTAGTACATACTCATGATAGTTCACCCGATATGTTTCATGATATCACCCCCCGATATCATATTTCGTGATATTACTTACCGATATCACTACTTCATGATAGCACTTCACCATAGCTTGTCTAAGCCTTTTTAGACCAAAATACTCTCAATGGAAATCAAACTATGGATCATCAAGTATCAAATGTGCTTCAACAGGTTTTCTTCCATCTCATCCATCTCAACCTTTGATGACTTGATGCTTCATAAATGTTTAAGATATGATCCCGCTTACATTTATTCTTCCTTCAAAACATCTTTCACGTAGACTTCATGGCATGGGTGCAACGTACTTTGTGAACCAGAACTGACTCAAATAAAAATAAAATTGGGGTCTACAGAATACATTTCGTTCATCAAAACTTATACAAAATATTCCTAACAAAATTGAATAATAATATATTGAAACTGCTACTTTCAACATAATATATAAAAATTACTTCAGGTGCGAGTCAAACCTTGTATCCTTTAGTTGTTGTGCAAAGCTTTTTCCAACTCAACTAGTTAACCATTTGTTATATCTCAAGACTTAAATTCTTTTGTCTTATCTCTTCACGTGGGTTTCACAACTGTTGTAGAGCCTTACCACATTGTGATGTCATCATCCGATAGTACATACTATCCTGTTATAAAAACCATTTCTTTATGATAGTTCTACCCGATATGCTTCATAATATCACCTCCCGATATCATATTTCGTGATATTACTTCCCGATATCACTACTTCATGATATCACTTCACCATAGCTTGTCTAAGCCTTTTTAGACCAAAAAGGTCTTTCTCAATGTGAATCAAACTGTGGATCATCAAGTATCAAGTGTGCTTCAACAAGTCTTCTTCCATCTCGTCCATCTCAACCTTTGATGACTTGATGCTCATAAATGTGTTAAGCTATGATCCCGCTTATATTTATTCTTCCTTCAAAACATCTTTCACGTAGACTTCATGGCAGGGGTGCACCGTACTTTGTGAACCAGAACTGCCTCAAATAAAAATAAAATTGGGGTCTACAGAATACATTTGGCTCATCAAAACTTTATACAAAATATTCCTAACAATTTCCCCCTTTTTGATGATGCCGAAACTTATACCCAAGTCATTTGGCTATGTCAAAATTTGAAAAATAATCTTTTTGTCCAAATTTATTGCGACTAGCCATTTGACAGGTTTAACACATTTAGGACTTAGAGATTTTAATTTTGGACTATCCTAAACGTATATTGAGACTAAAACGCGGGGTTTCGTATTTATTTTTATCTTTTATTTTTTCTTCCCCCTTTCAATTTTATTTTTCTCAATTATACGCTTCACATGCATTTACTAAGTCCAATTAAAATCTTGAGACTTTAAAGCAATTAAACAATCATACTAGACAAATTAAAGAGATAAGCCATAAGCTAGCAACTTTACATTTTGTACCAAAATTATAATTCAAACAAGCTAGCTAGGATTATGTACACCAAAAAGAATGAGACTTCAATTTTTACCTCTTGCCAATTAAGGCATTCACGTGTGCCCTTAGCTTTTGCTAACCCAATTTGATCAATCATTCGGCCAAACACAAACATACCCCAATCTACGACAACATTATTCACAATAGCATGCATCAAATCCCAAATTTTTCTTAGTGAAATAATTTCTAATAGCATATTTGCACTCAATAGTTTTATGCACAATATCTAGCAACATACCAAATTCATGCTTTAAAAAGACCTTATATCCATCATTGCCAGCCCCGACCGGTGCGTTTTCGTGCCTTATTTCACTCCAAAAGTCATTCAAATCAAAACCATGATCTGCTACTCTCAAAACATTCTCCACCAAACCAAATTTAGTTCGAACATCATCTAACCCAATCGTCAAAACAACTCCTCCAACAGTAGATTTTATAACAACTTTTTTGACATATGCATGTTTATAAAAATCTACTACTTCATTCAAGTAAAAACCATCATACTTGTACGAGCAAAAATTCAATAACCCACTAGATTCAAGAGATGTTAAGATTTTTACCCCCAAGTCTTTGGTTTGAACATGCTTGTTGAAATCTTCAATGTCCAAGATCATCCCGCGAATCACCCCTGCAATTTTCTTCGATCCTTCGGCCTCAATTTGATTGAGAGCTCCTTCCATCTTGATTAGAACACAATTTGGGAAGATTTTGAAGGGATTTTTCGGGTAGGATTTCGGCAGTCCGAAATAGAGGTTGAAGGGAATGGGTTTTTGGTTGTGAGAGGTTTTAAGGTTAATGGTGAGGAAGGGTAATGGGTATTTGTGTGTAGAAGAGATTTTTATGGGAGATTTGGGATGGGTTGGGTAGATTTAGGAAATATTAAGCTTCTTCTTCCTCTTGCATGTGGCCGGCGGTGAGAATGAGGGAGAAGGAAGTTGATCTTCTTTCTTCCTCTTCTCTTGTTGGAGGCAAAATAAATGCCTAGCAAAATTACCATTTTTCCCATTAGTGGATAGAAAGAGATTGTAGAACAATTGAGGGAAACTTCGAACTTTCACTGATTTAAATTTGCCAACTCCGATTTTAATACTCCATTTGTAGGTACATGGTGCCAAAAATTAAGCTTCAATTTGCTGCCACCTGTAGATGTTCATGGAGCAAAAATTAATTCGACACAAAATTGTTAGTGCAATAAATAAATTCATGCTAACAATTTAATTTCAACATCTGATAAATCTGAGAATTAAAATTAAGCGACTGATAAATTCAATCAGACAGATAAGTGCAAGTTCCAATTAAAAATTGATGCCAGATACATTTCTAATTTTAAAAGAAATCACATCAAATTGACTTAAGCATGTGAAAATTAAAACCGATGATCATTCATTCTGACAATTCAACTTGCATGCACTGTTATCAATTTGTAGCATAGCTTAGCATCAGCATGTTCCCCCTAAAACATATAATCCCTTAATCCACTGTCATGATACATTCCCCCTAAATTATATATGTTTTACACAACTTAAGAACAATTAACCAATTTCTACGTACCAAAGTTCGTAAGATAAAATTACTAACATGTACACAAATAAACTGTAACACATTACTCAAATTAAATCACGTAGAACACATAGTAACAAATTTCATGCAATTTCATGCAAAGCACGTACACACATTTTCGAATTAAAAGTTTAGAAATACTTAACTCATTTCGATCATTCACATTTCGTGCCTTAGAGTTGCAAAATGAGATTCACAAAACGGTTTTGTGAGAATGTCGGCAATTTGATTTTCTGTGGGAACATGATCGATCTTCAAATCTTTCTTCTTGACGTGGTCTCGTATGAAGTGATGTCGGAATGTCGATGTGTTTGGTTCGTGCGTGAAGCACTGGATTTTGAGTTATTGCAATTGCGTAGTATTGAGTACATTAAAATACTAACCATTTTGCATTAAATCGCATAGTCCAACAATTGTTGCTTCATCCAGAAAAATTTGGTGCATCACACTCCCAGATACAATGTGACACCCCAAAAAATCCAATTCAATCATGGATTAATTGAGTAATTAATCATATTTATTTGAGGAATTAATTCTAAGAAATCCTGATTTTTAATACTCAAGGATAGTATTTTACTAGTCATCTTTAAGTTTGTGTTGTACCTTGTCTTTGAGGGGAGTTCCCTTTACCTTAACTTCTAAGCTTAGTAAGGGTATTATTGACTTTACCAAGAGTTCAGTATTTTAAACTAATAAAGAATTCTTCTGTTACCATTCCTTACACAATCCTGAAAAATGTTTCCCTTTTCCGTCTAGAACAGGAAAGGTGCTTAATTTCAGTAAAAGTTGAGGCCCAATGTCAGTTATTTGCTTCCAAAAGATCACCTTTTCCTAATTTTTGGAATCTCTCATGGTAGCTTTAGGTATGATAATATTATGCTCTGCTATTACCTTTCTGATTCTTTCTATATAATCTTCAGGTATGGATAGGAAGAAAATTGGTGATATATGATTATAATGTTATATGTTAGATGAAAAGTTGAAGCATTAGTGTCTTTTTGCAGTTAGTTATTATATATATTGAGCATAAATCTTGGTGAAAGAGGAATAATGGACCTCGTATGGGAGTGGGGTAAAGAAGTCTTTTTGGTCTACAAAGGAGGTAACCCATGCTTAGTAAATACCTATTTTCCTTACCCTATATCGTGGATTTCTTGGAATATTTACTTGTTCTGATTTCGTATGAAAATGTGAGGGTTTAAAATGCATGTGTGTCGCCTTGTGATATTGCACTATCTAGAGCTTGTGTTGTAGGGGTTTCTTGTGCGGATTGCTTGGCATTTTTCCATGATCAAGTCATTCTTGTTTGTGTGGGTGAAGAGTTTGGCATGATTCTGGGAATTGAAAATTTTGTTTTGGAAGAAAAAAAGAATCCACGAAAGGAAAATTCTGTTTTTCGGACAATTGTCTGTAGTTCCTTCCTAGAGGAAACGGGGCGAGGTGTAGGACAGGAAACAAGCCGGGACCACGTCCCTCAAACGCAACCAAGGGTACAACACACTACTGGTAAAGGATGTAAACTCAGTCACAAGTGGAAAAAGTTGTCCCCGTGGGCGGAAAAACCAAACGGGTGGGTCACAATGACTATCTTGCCAGATAGCTTAGACACACAATTCAAGCGGTTAGTTGTAAAGAGAATTTTTATTGATTCCCTCGTTTGTAATATATGTCAAATAGGTACTTGAGTAAATTTTGGGCCTTTTATATCATTATTTCCAACCCCCTCGCAATGGATGTTTTTTTGTGAAGAGTGACTTTCTGGTGTGTGTGAGCATGTATTTGTATTGTCTGTGGAGTTTTGTAACAATGTTTTCTGGATGATGGAATAACAGCGAACAATTGTTGTGATTAAAAATGTGAAGGAGATCCCAATATTATATGAGCCGAAGTTTGAGATGTCAAGTATGTAATATCTATGGGTAATGTGTTACAAAATTAGCTGTTATAGTTGCAATGTGACTCGTAGAAATCTCCATGTCTGTTTTTGTGATTCCGTCGGGCTATCTACTGAGAGCCAATTACACATCTCGACCACGTTTGATAACGACAGTGGATCAGTTGTTAAATCTAAAAAATGCTAGCGGTGTGTGTGGTTGTTCAACCCATTTCCGATACGTATGTGTTGATTAGAGACTAAACTGGTTATTCAATGGTGTTGGTTGCTTGGGCTTGACCGATTCCTTAGATTGAGTATTGTTTATCCACATCTTCGGTTTGCGATCGCTCAAGTATGAGCTCTTATTGAAGATATGTAAGATGTGCTGTGTGTGGCTTTACCTGTTGATTGCATAGATTAGTGGCTATGGGACACTAGTCCCCATAGGTATTGCAAGCGGGTCCTCCGTTGTTGGTCGTGGGTGATTATGAAGTTTGTGGCCTTTGTGTAAGGTTCCGTTTTTGGGGGATAACAGGGTGTTAATCAGGCATTTGTGCGCAATGGTGGTGATAGTGTCGCGTGGTAATAATTAAGAAAAAATCGGTGGTTTGGTATGGAAAATGTTTGGTCTCACATGAAAGAGTCGATAGGATGCCGGGACACCATTCTTCTAACGGATATCGATCAAGGAGGCGTGAATTTGTTGTATGGTCTCATTTAAATGAAGAAAGACTCTAAGCAAGAAGCGGGCATGTGATGGAATGGATAGAAATGAGTTAAGTGATTTACTAAGTAAAAGATTTTAAGTTCGAAACAATATAGTAGTTTAAATAGATATGTGTCAGATTATTAAGCTTGCATAACATTGAAAACAGGGTCTAATAAGATGCCTATCAATAGTGGGAGGGGTGATGTGGACGGAGGGGTTGTGGTTGCCGTGGTTGAATGGTGTTCTCTCGTGGAAGTGTGTAGGTACAACGGCATATGTTGCCTAGGCATGTGTTTTACGGTTGTCGTGTCTTTATTCTTGTTGGCTCGTCTTTATCCGTTCGTTGGTCTTGGGAAATGTGTTCCGTAGTGTTTGTTGATTGAGTGTTGAGTCTGAGTTTGGTGTTGTACTTACTTGGTTTTCACTATCTACTATCTAAATACCTATGTTAGGTTTACTATAAATACTATTGTGATATTTAATTTGGAGTAACTATTGTGTATCAACACGCTCTTACTATATATACATTTATTATGTATATATATTATATTATATTAAATACTACTTAGTTACATGTATATATATATACCTACCGTAACTAATACCTACTAATAGCATATACTATATATATACGTATTTTGTTTCGAAATTGAATTTTGTAATTTTATTATCTACCTATGTATGATACTTAACAGGTAAGTTATTATAGTGTTCTTTTACGTATAGCAATTCTATCGTTGACCGGGCGTCGTCCAAAGTGTTTATCTTTTTATCTTTCAATGTTGAACTGTTTAGATGAACGGAAAGATGTTTTTCTAAAGGTAGCGTAGAAATTGCCGGTGTAATTGTTCTTAATTAGGCTGTAGAAACTATTACCATTGTATATATATAATTAGGGGAAGTGTGGCTTTGGCCGTGTGTTAGTGTTAGAATGTTACTTTTGGGAGCAGGAGATTGTACATGTGCAGAATTGGCTTACGTTGCGATTTACCGGAGTTGTTTGGTAGGACTTACGATAACACCACGTTGGATTATCACGTTTTTATCCG
Source organism: Ipomoea purpurea (assembly GCA_009835305.1). Taxonomy (NCBI): domain Eukaryota; kingdom Viridiplantae; phylum Streptophyta; class Magnoliopsida; order Solanales; family Convolvulaceae; genus Ipomoea; species Ipomoea purpurea. Next base: position 1,962 of record VALG01003253.1, on the reverse strand, counting down.
ATGTATTCTGTTTTTATCTTCCCACTGTGCTAGTTTGTGTTTGAATCTGCAGGTGTTAAGGCCTTTATTATAGGTCATGTTTGGGGGGTGTTACAGTTGCTATCAGAGCCTGGGTTTTGAGCCTAGGAAGAGTTAACTCTTGACTTTCTAAGTGGTTAAGCGTGTTTTGAGACCTTAAGCGACCTTAAGAAGCTATGTGCTAGGCTTAGGACTCTAGTTGCGCGGTGAGCTGTGTGTTGTTTTCTGTTCTTTGTTTGTTGCTTCTCTTATCGTGTTGTTGTTGTAGAAGTTGCGATGCCTCCTCGTCCTCGCGCACGCACCCCGGAGACCCCGACCAACGAGCAGCTCGCTCGGAACCTTCATCAGCTTCAAGCCAAAGTTTCGCCGGAGTCGTGAACCGTTTACCTCGTGCAACCTATCTTTTTCTCTTACCTTGTCTAATCCCTAACCCTCTTTAAGCTGTTTTCGTTCTTTACCTTGATGGACCTAAAAGCCTTTTTATTTGGAAAGTTTTCCTATCTCTTCGAGCCTCGTTCTTGTTTCATTCTTAATTCCGATTATGTACAAGATGACAACCTCGTTTTCCTAAGTTGTAACCTTGACAATCTTGATTTCCTTTTAATCTATGTTATCATGGAGCCTAAATCTAGTATCCTTCGTTAGGAAATCCTTTCAATTCTTTCAGCCTCGTTCTCGATCCCTCATTTTCAAAATGATTCTGTGCAAGGTGGCAACCTTATTTCCTAAGTTGCACTTTGATTACTTTGACCCTATTCCTAAGTGACATTGCCTCAAGTTTTGAAACCTAAACTCTCATCCTCTTTTCTTACCAACATCGTGTCCTTGAGTTTAATACCTAAACCCATCACTCTAACCTTTTACGTTGAACCTAATCTCTTCTTGTGAGCCTCTTTTCCCTAAGTAACCCTACCTTTTACGTTGAACCGAATCTCTTCTTGCGAGCTCTTTTCCCTTTTGAGTAACCCCTTTCTTCGAGCCTATTTTGTTTTTCCCGCGAGTATCGTGTTCCTTGTTGCCTTGAGTGTTATCTTGTGTTTCGTAGTTGTCTTTTTCTTGGCAATCCTTGCATGCTTTTCTTGCTAGTAATTCGTTGAAGCTTAGTAGACTCTCTTCTTGCTAAATGACTTCTTTAGTTGGATCTTCTTCTTGCTAAGTGACTTCTTTAGTTGGATCTAAATATTGTTCTGAAGTAGCCATCTATCTTAGGGATATCTTGTGCTTAGACCAATTCTTCAATCCCCTACACTTGGTTGTTCTTACAACAATTCTTGTGAACTTCCTAAATTTTCCAAGTATTCTTTTTGAATTTGGAAATAGCAAAATTCTTTCTTGTGCATTCAAAATATCAAGCTCAAAGTTTTAATTGTAACCCTTGAGTTTAAACCCTAGCTTATTTCTTTTCAACCCACTTCTAAACCCTTGAGCTAATTGTCTTTCTTGGAATCTATCCAATTTTAATTCCTTCTAAACCATAAATTTCACACTTTTTCAAAACACCAAATTTAATCATCTTTTCCCAATTTCTCCCAAATCCCTAAATCCCCAAAAATTTTCTCTCCATCTTCTTTTTTCTTTCTCCCTACCGTGAACACCTATACCCATCCCCAACCCGTAGCTCCACCACCACCAACCGTCGCCCGACACCGCCGGTTCACGCAACATCCCTTTTATTATTAGCAGCAAAAAGAATGTCGTCAACATGTAATTACTAGGATTACAAACTTGTTCCATTAAACCTTTATGTGGATACACGATCAACAGTGATCTCTACAAAAGCAAATGACAATTTCAAGTACCATTGTCTAAGAAGCATTTTTTTATCCACAGATCGACATCTTCAATCTACATACCAGATTTCCTTTTCCTGTGGCCATGAAGCCATGCGGCTAATCCATGTATACTTCCTCTTTTAATTTAACCATTCAGAAAGATCCAATTTTA
>VALG01003251.1:0-11157 GCA_009835305.1 Ipomoea purpurea | reverse complement strand
TTGTTGGATACCTCTACAGTTCTACATTGTGAGCTGATCAACCTTCCTCACCGTATGGTTTCTATATCTCGCATTATGGTTTTACTTGTGTCGTGATATTTCTTATATTTACGGAAATGTTGAAATAGAAGAAGAAAATATACGTTATATATTTTTAAGAATTTTTATGGTTTCGATGTAAGAGTGTATGTACTTGGTACATGAGACTCTACCATAACAGAAAGTATATAAGTAGATAGCGAATAATTCTTCCTATATTGAAAAAAATTTAGACTGATTGTATTTGACTTACCGCACCGCTGGGGAAGGCGTTGAAGTACCCAAGTCTCATTGTTATCACTTACAATCTATTATGCTCGGAAAGCTAGGTGATAGCGGTGGTTCGTCATTATATACCGCCCCGCTCCCCCCTGCCCGCTCGCCCAGCGGGCGAGCTGTAAATTCAAAATTATGGAATTCATGTAGTATTATGCTTGAGCGCTCCCGGGGGTACGATCCAGCTCGGTCGTGTCAGCATTTGAGGCACAAAAAGGGAAGAAAGGAGGAAAGCACTTGTTATTCCTAGTATGAGCCTTTGACTATGGTTCCTTCTCCTCCTCTCTACCGGGGTATTACGCCTTCTTATCGCATGGCCTTTACACCCGCTATATGTCTTTAACTAAAGATATTGTACCTGAACTGCTCATTCGACTGCAGTACAAGTGCTGCAGGCGCAGTTAATTGGTCACAGGGTAAAGGGGATGTTCGGAACAATGAAATAGCATGTTATTCTCACTTCGCTCGCTCAGAGTTTCTTATCACTACTTTTTGTTTCAGTTGGTTCGACTCAAAGTTGCATCCAGCGCTTAGTAGTGGGCATCGGCCATTTATTATTTGTACATCTAACATTGGAATATAGAAATTGTTGTTTTTGTCACATCGCGGACTAATCCTTATTCATGCACAGTCTGGTAAATTAAGGGCAAAAGTGATACGTTAGAGTTGATTTTGGTTTCATACTGAGAGATGGTTCTAAATTCGTTGATCCCTCTAAAATATAGGACTACGGTACGTCCGTAATAAGCCTGAGTTACATATAATCTATTACCCCTTATTGCGCTTCTCATATCCTACAGCCCTTTAGCATATACCGCTGCGGGCTTTTATGAACGGAAAACTTAGACTAGAACCTTCCCAAACTCTTAACTTACTCATGCAAGACTATTAATTCGTCTATTCAAGAGTTCTGACTTATCTGGGCACGAGAGAGAGAGATGTGATTCGTATTAGAATATGATATGTGGAGCCCAGTAGAGTACCCATCATTCGTTATGAAGCGAAGACATATTACTGCTCCAGTCTTGATGTGTAGCGGGTTATCATTGGGGTAGCATCGGTTTATGGAGCCACTCTGCACGTCTACAAATCCTAAAGCACTTTCCTTCATCCATCATGATATATGGCGTATTGAACTAGCATTCGTGTTTTTCATACGAGACCGAAACCAAAACCGTCCCTGGTTCATGCCATGTGGTATACCGCAAAGACGTAAAAATGGCTATTTTTAGATTGGATTAGTTACTGTGAGTTCTGATCTTCACTCTTTTTCTACATTATAAGTTTTCATTCGGGGCTATTCTTCTGCGCTATTGGACGTCGTTATGTCTCTATCACGTGTGTATTATGGTGTACCCCTTCAAATTTTTGGAGTCTGTTTCCAGTGTCCAAACCACACGTAGTTACTCCTAGCCTCTTCTTCGTAATCGTGCATCGGTCCACTTAATTATCCTCGCTACCTTAAGCTCTCAGAAGCAGAGTGACTCCTCTATCTTGCCGGGAAATTAGTATTAGTATGTCGTTCACCGCTACCACTGCGTGGTTGTCCGTATGAAAGACCTAAGTATTTTCTGTTCTGCCTTGGACCGGTCGACCTCGGCTTGTTGTGTTGGGACGAAATAACCTTTAGTTTCTAGTGGGTACAGCCAGCGTGAGTATCCGAAACCTAACTACACTCACTTTGGGTGTCATGCGGGGCAGCCCGTCAACTGCTATATAGAGCTCGTCGAGAATTCTCTCGAGCCTCAGGAATCATGTCGAGGAACCGCCACGGACTGGACGGCGTCGGCAGGCCTTGCATGCCCAGCACGTGGCGCAGCGCGAACTCGTCGCGCGGTCACTATAACACCCACTTTTACTTAACACTTATTTCTCAGCTTCATAAACACACATTTCACACACTCCACACTAAGCACTCGCGGATAAAACAAACTTAAAGTACACCCAACTATGGGGTAATGTCCCACCGCCATCGAACCACTCCCACGGTGATCACCAGGCGTAACGATGCAGAACTACAATCATGATCAAAACACACACACACATCTCAACATTCCTCTAACTCACTACACACCTCGCACCACAACCGATGCACACTCCAAACCACATAGACATCACCACACACATGCCTTCATTACTACCATCATAAAAAAAAAGAGTTCTACGATATCAGATCACCAAAGCATTCTACACTCAACACTACACTCAACACTCGACGCAGCACACGTGAAACGCACACACACACAACACACACAGATGAGGCGAACAACACCCGCTTACGGCATGAAGCCTATAGTATCGACACTTCATCAAAATCCCTAAAACGTACTACAGATATAATATTCTTGAAAAAAACATTTGTCACAAACCATGAATCACACGCAATCCCAACACTATAACAATCAAGATACAGTCACACCGACCACCACCCCGCCGGACACACGACGAGACTTTCTATATGCCACTCGCAAACCTAAGGTAACATATCAACAAGCCCATCCTCAAACAATAAACTAATTCATCAAAAATCACTACCAAACACATATTGTCTCACAAAAAAACTCATGCATAGACCGAATTCATGCTATCGAACCCAAGTCTGAAGTTGCAGTGCTAGCAGATCAATAGAAGGATTTATTCTCACCTGCTTGTCCGAGATTCTCAATGTCATACGCAAACTAGATATACCTACAGCCGCCATCAAAAGTGCAACTAAAGCAATCCATGATTAATATACAATCTCGGATTACCAATTTCTCATTATGCAAATCTACGTGCAAACATTCTCATCCTGCAAATCTCGTGCAACATTTCATCTATTAGGATCTTGTGCAATACCTATCAAGTTATAACTGGGTATACAGCTCGTTTTGTAAATAGACATCACTTTTCTATGGACCGGCCTCCTTAGCAGCCAACAGAGCTCGCTTCAACTTCTCAATTTCTTAGTCCGCCAAGCTGAATTCCTTTCTTAGATTCGAATGACTCCGCCTTTCGCTACACAATGGATGAGGTACGCGAACTGTCCACTAGTACGCGTGAACCGAACTATCCCTGGCTAACGGCCTCTAGCGCGACTAGGCTGCTCGATTCTCATCCCAACAGAACCACTCGTCTTGCGTTCTAACAACTGCAAATCGTCGCTGGAATCAGGTACTCGGAACCTTTTACGCCGTACGCACACCCCCCCCTGACCCAGCGATTCCAAGACTGGCGGGCAAGATTTCCAACCCGTTGTAACGTGGGAATATCGCACGCGGTATACATATACTTAGACCGCAATGTCGTTCTTTTCTCCGAGAGGACGTAGTCCAAACGGGTACTCCAAAAACCGTCACACACACACACACACACACACCACACACACACACACAAACACACACACACACACAACACATATATATATATAGGTCACTATCCACCACTACCGTCACTATATATATATTATTATATATATATATATTGTACTATAGAGGTATATACTATATATATATATATATATATATATATACATATTATAATATCTCATGACCAAACTTTTATGCATGCACAACTCAACAACTTCGTTAGCTGCAACAAGGGAATGATCATACCATATGGCTACTGAATATTGGTAAAATAATACTTAGAGCCTCCGTTGACCTTCATTTAGCCTCTTATAAAGACACGATGTATGAAATAACGCAATAATACTACATCAATCATACTCAATTCCTATTTCAAAATATCCCCACCGTCAGCCGCTACTAGAATATTGTCCAGTAAATTACGGCAGCATTAGAGATAACACAGCACTCTTGTGTGTCCGAAATAATACCTTCCATTAGGGGTTTCACTTCTCTGTGTAATCATCTTCGCGCATCACCTCAGTAAATAAACGTTATGAGGGCTATTGGATCGTAGATTCAGCGTACTAATTCTGGGGCAATCGTTTTTTGGAAATTACACAGAACATTCGTTTCATGTCAATCAGGAGGGGATAATACGCATAATTTAAACAGTTAATAGTATACATTAGCCAGTCATCACCCACAAAATATCCCAGAATCTGATAAGAAATCCTGGGTTTCCATTCCATCCGGCCCTGGGAGCTTTATCTGCGAACATTGCAAACAATGCAGCCGCTAAACCTCATCAATCAAACAATGTTTGTAGCAATGTTCATTCTGTTCAATCAGCGAACTCTTCGGTAACTCAATGTTCTCAAATACGTTATGGCCCAACAGCAGGATTACAGAGTAACACACAGTGGCAGAAAATACATCATAACCAGCATTCTTCCATATGCACTTCCCCTCAACCAGTCCCCCAGAAGTTATTCATCAAGCGAGATAACTTGAAATTTTTCTGTTTTTTCCGGTAAGAGGCATAACCTGCTGATAAAATTGTTGTATTGGCCAATCCGCATTCTTGAGCCAAATTTGTGCTTTGCTCGTTCCTTCCAAATATGCATCCTCTAAGCCCTGCCAATCACTACTCAAACCTCCACCTCCCAAGGGCGCTGGAATTTCAGTTAAGAGATTTGTATCCATTCGTCCTAAGGCGCAATTGATCATGCCGGCAGTTTCTTAATTCGTCACCAAATTTAATGATCGACCGTCTCCTCCCCACTCCTAGCCAGTCGACTAACAATGGTGCTTATAACAATATCTTGCGTAATCATTCCCCTTCTCGTCATGTCCATGACTTCCTGTAAATACCGAAAACAGTGTTGGTAATTGGTGGATGGGCGAGGGCTCTTAAACTTCGATATGGCTTAAGGCATACGATCGAATGGAGTGGCCTACTTTTTGGAAAGGGATGACTTAAAGCCTGGGTCTTTGATGAAAAATGGGTGGAGTTGATCATGATGTGTGTTACCACAGTTTCCTACAGATTTCTGGTAAATGGGTCTCCAACAGAGGCAATATTAACCCACTCGAGTCTCAGACAGGGTGATCTTTATCCCGTATCTTTTATTATCTGTGCAGAAGGTCTCTCTTTATTGTTACAGTAGCACAAACTAAATGGGTTAATTCATGGATGTAGAGTGGCACGAGCTGCACCCCAAGTCTTCCCATTTGTTTTTTGCTGATGATTAGTTTACTACTATTTTTTAAGGCAAATGTGCGAGAGGCAACTGAGATTAAGAATATTTTGACTCTGTATGAGATGTTATCTGGGCAAATGGTCAACTATCAGAAATCTAGTATTTGTTATAGTAAGAATACTAGTGGGGCTGACAGAGATATTGTGGCACAGACCTTGGGGGTGGTCCAGTGCCGAATTTTGGGAAGTATTTGGGACTACCAGCCTTTGTGGGGAAAAATAAGAAAATAGCTTTTGCCTATATTGAGGACAAAATAAAACAGAGGATTGGCTCATGGAACAAGAAACTCCTAACGCAAGCTGGGAAGGAAATTCTTTTGAAAAGTGTAGCCCAGGCAATGCCTACCTTTTCAATGAGTGTATATTTACTGCCGGTATCGTGTTTGCTCAGTTATTGAACGCACAATGAACCGGTATTGGTGGGGCTTTGGAACGGACCCTGGTATTCACTGGAAATCTTGGGATAAAATATGTATCCCGAAGAAGTATGGTGGTTTGGGGTTTAAGGATTTAAGAGCATTTAATTTGGCTATGCTAGGAGAAACAAGCATCATGGAAATTTCTTACCAATCCTGACTCCTTGGTGGCCCCGCGTTTATAAAGCCAGATATTTTCCATGACCGCCCCCTTTAAGATGCATGTTTGAAATAATCCTAGCTATTGTTGGAGGAGTATTATGGCAGGCGAAAGATTTAAATAAATTGGTGGGGTGAGACGTCGTGATTTTGGAAATGGTAGCTCAACTCTGATATGGAAGGATCCCTGGTTACAGGATGAAACTGGATCCTATGATCCAAACGGAAATGCCGCCACAGCTAATGAATGCAAAAGTATCTGGTTTAATAGACCAGACGACTGGTACACGGGACCATATATTTTGTCTGATATTTTTGACCAAATGATGTGCAGCGGATATTAAAAATACCTATCTCCCGGAATATGATGATACATGGTATTGGTATGATGACCCCCAATGGATGCTACTCAGTCAAGAATGGATACAAGCACGTTGTGGGTATTTATGAGAGTAGCCTGGGCTTTGATAAATGGGACTTTATATGGAAACTATGAATACCACCTAAATGGAGAATGTTTTTATGGAGAGCTATAAGTAATATCCTCCCTACAACCAACAATTTGCTTATAAAGAGGTGGAGTGATCTAATATGTGCCATGTGTGGGTTAATCAATGAAGATGTTATGCACTCATTAGTCTTTTGTGTGACTATGCAAAAGTCCATTTGGAACCAATCTGGCCTTCCAATTACCCAATGTTACTACAAAGTTTTTCATGAATGGTTTAGGACAATCTTGAATGTTCTAGACTCTAATGAGATGTTATTTGCAGCTGGAATTCATACAATATTTGGAGGGGCCCGAAATGGAGCGGTTATGGGATGCATGCCTACCTTGCCGAAAAGAGTTGTGTTAACAACGCAAAATATGATGAATGCATGGGATAGCGACAAACGACACCATTGGCCGGCATTTAATCTACGAGAATGCTGCGCAGCTGGCCGACAACACTGCTTACCGCAAAATCTGCCACCAATCCACCAAAATGCCGTACTGCTAGCGAGAATACTGCATCACTACAAAATCTGGCGCCTTTGACTGTGTTTGCGGAGACGATGCCACAACCGTCCACGGCTCAGGAACATCCCATGTATCCAGATGCAATGCTAGTAGACGCAGGGTACAATGCCGATATGAAGATAGCCACATCCGGGTAATTACTAGATCATATTGGAAATTATGTATCGGCTTACTGTGTGCCACCACAAGCTTGTTTCTCACCCTCATGGCCGAGGCCCTAGCGTGTAAAGAGGCGTTATCATGGCTCAAGCAGCGGGGTGAACAATTGGTTCAAATTTACACGGGATTGTCAGACTTTGCGAACCTATCTACAAATCGTCTATCCAAATCCCGATCTTATCTTTTGGTTATGTCCTAGATTAATGCAGGAAACTTATAGCTACTTTTAATTTCGTTCAGTTAAATTTATTCCTAGAACACAGAATGCTATGGCACATGACTTAGCATCAGATGCCTTTAATTATTCTATATTGATGTACTGGGATGGGATCCCACCTGACTCATTTCAATTCATTTATAAATGGACCATATTGGTTTTTTTCAAAAAAATACTTCAAATTTTATATAGCACGATGAACTAATACAATCATGCTTGTTTGCAAAATGACCAAACTCTGTACATTCTACCAACAAAATAGGCTTCAAATTCCATTGAACATACAACACATTCTAGTCATGCTTTTAACAACTCTTATTCACAAAGTGTTCATGCTTCTCTATTCAATACACAAATATCAAGAGGATAAAACAAAAAAGGCATGTGTTTTATGTGAAGCATTTCATCACAAATTCCATCATAACATGCTCATTTCTAATCCAAACAACGAAATCAAAGCCCAAACGTGCGTCAAGACGGTTTTGAGGTACTGAGCTACAAGGGCCCTTGACACCTAGTCCGAAATGAAACGTTTTTTGACAAATGCCCGGCCACTTCTGCAACTCGGACCATGGGGGGGCTCAGTAAGGCCCGCCCCCTCAATCCGCTAGCTTGCCGGCTCTTAGGCAACGACCCTCTCCCTGGGCCGTTTGCCCCACTGGCCACATGCTCTAGCCAACGATCCCCTTGTTTGGCCGTTGGCTGGGGCCGGTGCCTCTACTAGTGCACACTGCTTGTGAACCAGATGATTTCTTATCTGTAAAGCATTTCAGGTCTTCTAGCACATCCTATCATATATATCATGTTTATAAATCACTTCATAGCTCAAGCACTTCAAAAATCTAGCATTTCTACTCATTTCTACCTATGAAACAAAGGTTTCATAGAGGGCCAAAACTAAAGATGGGAGTCTATTGGGTTATACACTTTATAGATCAAAAGTTCTTAGTAAAATCTTTCTAGGGATACATAGTATTTCCCAAAAATATACGATGTTAATAACCAAGTAGATTTAGGGAAAAGATAGCATAAGCTTCAAATATCTTTATAATCAAATATACACCTCATACATAGTATATATGTATATATTCTCAAAATCAAGTATAACATTTCCCAAACATATATACTCAATATATAATTCTTGAAATAGAACTTTCTTGGCAAATCATAGCTTTTTGGTAGATCAAAATCCTTCTCAACACTATTTATAATTTCTTATGAAAACACTTTTATATATAAATAATCTTCAAGTCGAAATAATATAATATATACTCCAAGATAATTACTCAAAGGTTGAAGTAACTTAAGTGGAAGGGATTTTAATTAATAATAAGAGGTTAAGGTTCAAATTTCACATCAAACAATTTTCCAAATCATAACATATCAACTAAAGCTTAAAAATAAATTACCAACAATGGGAATCAATCCCAAGCCACCGTCTTACTCATTGGTACACTTACTAGTGAGCTACCACAAACTTATAATGATGAGTCTTATCAAAATCCATTACTATAGTTTGTTAGCTCCTAGAAAGGTTCTCTGCTACTGCTTTCCTATTAAGACTTCAATAGATGAACACTTCTCCAAAATCACATAGCAAGATAAACCACAAATACCATATTATTTCATCACCTTAAACACTCAATACGTAAGTATAAAACCACTAGAACAAATAAATCACATATTTTAGGGAAAAATTAGAGTTGAGAATCCATGGGTTATACCTCAAGCTTCAACCTCAACAATCCTTCCATTTCCAACCTCAAGCTAGGTCTTCTTCTTTACCATCTCCATTTCTCAAGCAACAACCAACACAATACCCAAAAACATATCTAAGCTTAGATAATCTCATCTTAGAAATAAGCTAACCAAAGGAAATGGGAGCATATATTTTACCTAGTCTTGAAACCTAAGCTTTGGGAAGAAGAAGAAACTCCAAAAATGAAGAAGGTAAAGATGTTGGAGAAAGAGAGAGAATGACACGAGAGAGATGAGAGAAATAGCTGCTGATTTTTGGTGGAATGAATAGTGCAACAAAGGAGAAAACTATCTCTTATACTTAGGGTTTTGGGTAAAAAGGTAAAGATACAATTTTAGGGGTTCAACTTGTATCATGGACCAAGGGCTAGAATTCAAGATTTAAAATAGTTTGTGGTTAACATGAATTTCCCAAAAATGATTCTTAGATAAACACTTGATTTAGGCTTCTCAGATTTCTTCCGGTTTCACTCAGATTGACTTTTGGGTCAAAAACTTGGTACGCACTGTACCCGAAAATCTAGGATTTTAGATTTAAAATAAATCCTGGTGTTGAATTTACTTAATAGTAGCTCAAAATAATTTATTCAAACACCGATTTCATTGCAAAAATTTTTATGGAGCGAAAATTGACTATTTTGGATTTTCTTAAAACCGGATTTATAAAATAAATTTTGGGTTGTCACAGTCACGGCAACAATCGATCGGGGGCGGCCGATCGCAAGGAGGACGTGGTGGACGTGGCCGCGACGGTAACAATGGTGGTCAGAATAAGTGTTTCTGATTTTGTGGGCGCAATGGTCACACAACCCTTGCATGTTTACAACTGTTTTGATAATCAAAGATATCCTCCTCCTCAAGCTAATCTGACATATCAAGGTAAAGGTTCAGACACTTGTTCTTAGGTATGGATTCTAGACACAGGAGCAACCAATTATGTAACCCCAGACTCGCAGTGCTATCCACGTCTAAGGAGTATGTTGGTAATGACATGTTGCGTGTTGGTGATGGTAAGGGTTTATCTATTAGTCATGTTAGTCATGCTTCCTTTAATACCCACATCTAGGTCTTTTCAATTATCGAATATCCTTCATGTTCCTAGTTTGTCTACATCTTTATTATCTGTTCAAAAATTTGCCTTCAGATAATAAGGTGTTTTTTTAGTTTCGACCACTCTTAGTTTCTTTAGATTGTGAAAGGATATCAATTCCAAGGAGACATTCTCGACTACCGGTCCTCGTGGCGTTCTCGAATGGGTAATTCTATGCTAGCTCTACGGAGGGAGATTTCTTACCTGAGCTCTTATTTAACAAGCTAATGGCCTATCACGTGAATCGGAGGTTCTCGTCCCCGCAACATTCCAAAGCTTTTCTTTAGCCGCTCGCACTAGATTTCCTGATGTGTAATGTAGTGGCGCACGTGAACCACTTATCGCTAAAATACGAGACTTAATACACACATACTTGATTTTTTACTTCGTTATTCTTCTCTAGTTCCTCATAGATATCGGTTCAGATTCACAGGTCTTACGAACGCGGGCAAGGCTTTAAATTATAGTTCGTCTGTATTTATGGCAAGGCACACTAGGGCTGTAATAGAATAGTCGTCAGATATAATTAGATCGGCATATTATGCTTTAGTATCCCGGAAGGTCATACATCAGCTCGGTGATTTTGAGAGCTATTAGGTTCCAAAAGTTTCTCGCTCGTGGTAATTTTATTAACTGTATACAACCGCGACGACTCGAATGTCGATAGAAAACTTAGAGACTCGGTATAGTCTATCGTTTGTACACCATAATCCACTCTCGTTCGGTGTTAATCTCTTTGTTTACATTTATCGATGGGTCATCGAATAACAATGGCCGATGTTTTCTGCCTTACACTTGGTATATTCCATGAAAATTAAAATATGATCTTTAATGCATGGACATTCTCTTGAGAGAAGTGGAATTCTAGTTACATAGTGTTGTGGATTTCGTCAATGTAGTATAAATCATCTTCTCTAAATCCATTCAATCTTGA
>VALG01003249.1:45737-61414 GCA_009835305.1 Ipomoea purpurea | reverse complement strand
ACATGTGTTCCATCTCAACTAAAAGCTTAAGTTGATAGTTAGATTGCACGTTAATGGCTATATGCTTACATATATATGACATCATCAAGATTTCGTCACCATTGGACTGAAGTAATCGTAGCATAGCAACATATTAAATTCACCTACATTTTTCATTTTCTGAATTTTGGTGGAAACTTTTTAGAAATAAAAGTAAAGTTAGCCACTTAATTACGTGTGTACGTAATTAAGTCATTCAACTTAAAAAAAAAAAAAAAAGGAAAAAGGTGTAACTAACCTATTCAACAAGTCAAATTTATGCAATAAAACAAAATTCACTAGTTCTACCTATTACTTAGCTTGGCCATGTACCTTTTTCATTATTTTAAATTTATTTATTTTTGTATTGTTTCATTCGCAGTTTTCTCCGTTCCATTATTTCCCAATGCCATAGACGAAGTCAATACTTTTTAAATATTTATTATTTTGTTTAATAAAATAGATAAAAGAAACAGTGCAGGTTGCGTTGTAGATATATAATGAAAAGTACAAAAATATTATTATTGGCATTTTCCTAAAATACAAATCAATGCATGAGTGAAGTTATGAAGAAAAGAATTGAAATACAATTAATTAAATTGATGGGAGAGGAAAAACTAATTTGAAGAAATGAAGCTAGTTCAAAGCACTGCATACCTTCCTAATGATACCATGGCCATCTATGAGTGGCTGAATTTCAGACATTTTAATCATAGCTGATACGAAATCTTTGTTGAACGTCTCTGGGCTCTTTGCATACTCTAAAACTATGTTGTCTGTAACTCCACCACTGTATAGATTTTGATCCGATTGAAGCAGACCTTTCTTTTGCAGTAGGTTCTTGTAGTAATTGTTATCGAAGACATATGGGGTCACGAAATCAAGCGGTGACAGATTTTCATCTTTGGTATGTTCAGGACATTCGCGTTTTCTAGTGTTGGCAAAGTCGGGATCAACGTCAGTATGGTTATAAATTCTATAGCGAAATAGGAAGCATTGGGTTTTGCCCAGGGTGTGTGCACCAGACAAGGCAACCATGTCTCTTGTACTAAGGCCTTTGTTTGCAAATGTTGTTATAAGTGTATCCAACTCGGAGTAAGGGCTGGGGAGATCGGTTCCCGCTTTGGCATGATTAGCCGTGGTTGAATCTCTTCTTCCCAGATTCACTGCCCAAGACGGACCTCCCGCAGAAACAACGGCATCACGTGCAGCCACCGCCAATATATCAGAACAAGATACAACACCTGGACAAGTTTTCTCTATCTCGCGCTTGGCAGCCTCTATCACTTCGTAACCCCTGGTGGAGGCGTTGTTGGGCAACGCGTCCTTTTCACCCTCAATGACGGGTGTCCTGTCCAATAAGATGGAAGCGTCGCAACCCTGGACAAAGCAGTCGTGGAAATGGAGACGAAGCAAGGAGGCGGCCATGCGGCGTTCACGAGAAATCGCCTGGTTTACGGTGGTGCGAATGATGTTTAGAACGTTAGGGCATGTCTTGTTGTAAAATGTAGGGGACATCTGCGCTTGGCATTGCGAGAATGAGGATAGCAGCAAAAGCAAACATGAAAAAGATGCAATGATGCATGGCGTTGTATATATATGAGAAGCCATATATTCTTCCCAAATTGAGATCGAGATGGGGCAAGGACGAATTGAAGGCGGTAGCTACTGTGTAAAAGATCGGGAAGGTTTTTTTTTTTTTGAAAGGGATCGGGAAGATTATTATTTTTTTTTTTGAAAGGGATTGGGAAGATTATTTTTTTTTTTTTTTTGAAAGGGATCTGGAAGATTGTTGATATTGAATAATTAGGTTATGCAAAGTAATATTTATAGGGATAAAAATAGTAGGAATGATAAAAGGAAGGGAAGACAAATTCCTATTTGGATGCATTCAAAACAAATCCTAATCAGACAATAAGGAATGACGGCAAATTATTACATAGACCATGGTCCAAACAATGTTATATTCACAGTACTATAGAAAGTGGGGAAATAAATTCTAAGTGTAAATATGATTAATAATATTAATAATAATAATTATTATTATTATTATAATCTTTATCTATATATTATTATTATTATTATTATTATTATTATTATTATTATTATTATATATAATTATATATAATAAAGAGAATTTAGTCATAAAATTTTCCTTCCAAGGTGTGAATGCATTTTGATATAAACAAGATTAGCAAGTAATGAATGCAATTAATTGGGTGGGTAGATATATTGTATACCAACATTTTTTGAAGTTATTATGTTGTATTGTATATTTTATAAATTATATTTTATTAGATAGTTCTACTCTCTATGGAGTAATATATTAAAGCATCAATGAAGTATGAAAAAAAATTATTGTGTTCAGATTTATTGGTAAAGTTTTATATTTATCATTTTGTTCATTTCCTCTTTACAACTCAATTATACATTAATTTGCACCTCCGCATACTTGGCACTCCACCTCTTCTTGGTTACAACTCTTCTTGATAAACTATACCTGTATCTTCTACTCTTCACAACCACAGTCTTCTACTTCTACCACATCAGCTCTCATCACTACTACCACTTCCTCTTCAAAAAAAAAAAATCCAACTTCAAACTAATAACCATTACACGTACATATAAACTTATAAAAATCAAAATAATAATAGTAATTGAACTTCATACTTTACCAACCTCTTATTCACAGTAAAACACACTAATTACTGAGCCTAAAGAACTCAAGGTACGTGTTTCACATGTTTCCGCAAACTAATCCTTTCTTTGCTAATTCAAGGATGTCAAAAATTTAAATTGGTAAACACTTATGTTTAATTAATAATATCATACGAACGCATACACACGGACATACTATAGTTAATCAAGTCATACAATTAAATTATTAATTAACTTCAAATCTTATCCAAAGTATTATAATATGCGACACGATACTATTTGAAATAAGACGCTAGTGGACTTCAAAACATGATGTCGTGTATTATCAATTCACAAACATTATGTACCCACTTCAACAAAATGAATTTTTTTAAGAGGTAAGAGTTTATGTGTATTATGTATTATGTTATGATTATGTGTATTATCCTTTGGAAAAAAGATTGTGGTGTATTAATGTTAGGGGTTTTATGTGTATTCTATTATACAATTATGTACATTTGAAACATGAGACTTTTTTTAGAAGTTAACAGCGCAACGGAAAACTGAATTTTTCAAAAAAAAAAAAAAAAAAGAGATACAAAACGATGTCATTTCGGTCAGGAACGCACAATGCATTGTGCACCTGGTGCACGATATAATTTTAACATGTAATTAGGAAGTTGTTAGTATGGACCTTTGTAGTATTTGATTTTGAACTTGCATTACCAAAGTCATTATGATTGGATGAAAAAAAAAAAACAAAAAAAATCACAACACATCACTATGGTCTGCATTGTAAGCATGATATCCTATTTACACATTATTTATGGAGTATTTAATTTCTCAGGGAAAAGGTCCTAGAGCTTTTTTTCAATTCCGCATAAGGAATTATAAAATTCTAAACACTAGAAATGCACCACGAAAAATGTAAATGAAAATAATTTTTCACAAACTTTGAACAGCTTTTTGAATTTTAGCATTTTAGAATTAACAAAAACTAATTAACCAATCACTTATATTGATTTTTTAACCAAGTAAACAACTAATAGTAGTCAAATAAGCCAAAACTAACATATATGTTAACTATTTTATCAAACAAAGCCTAAGTCAATTAAGCTAAAGCCTATAGTTCTGAATACTTGGACATGCATGGTTATATGCCTCACATTTGAGAATAG
The DNA here is from genome assembly GCA_009835305.1 of Ipomoea purpurea. Classification (NCBI taxonomy): domain Eukaryota; kingdom Viridiplantae; phylum Streptophyta; class Magnoliopsida; order Solanales; family Convolvulaceae; genus Ipomoea; species Ipomoea purpurea. Next base: position 57,581 of record VALG01003249.1, on the reverse strand, counting down.
AGACAACACTAGATGCTGAAGTGTAACATTTTCTTCCAATATAGTATAAACTAAATTATTTGAATTTGAGGCAAGCACAAAATAATTGATGTTAAAGGACTAATTCTTTCTAACACGTTTTCAAAACAATTCTTTCTAACACTATTATCAAAAAAAGGGTTAATACAAAATCTAATAATGCAAATTCAAACTTCAATAGGGAACCATAAAATTCATAAAACACATTATAAGTGCATAATAAACTAGAGTCACATAGCCCAGCTGAAAAAAGTTCATTCAATTTTAATACAGAACAGATATATATAATCAATATATTCCATTCATATGATCATATCCATCATTTCAAACCAGATGCATGAAGAAAGACCAAGTATTATGGATCAGAAATCAATATTTACCAGAAAAAATCAAACAGGTCAACCAAATTCTATTTGAAGAATTAAATATAAACAACTAAAGCATTTGATGCAGAAAACCTCTGTGTCAGACAATTTGATGCAGAAAAAAAAAATAACAATAACTGCACCTATGAAGAAATCTTACATTTCATTAATAATGAAAAAGAATATCACAATATACTAGGAAATACATTTCATATATAATGAAAATTAGTACAACAAATTAAAAGACCCCCACACATATATAGAAATGAGCTAGAAGACAATATATAATGAAACCCATTTTGACCCGTGAGCGGCTGAATTTCAGACATTTTAATCATAGCTGATGCGAAATCTGCTTGGAATGCCTGTGGCTCCTTGCATACTCTAAACTATGCTGTCCGTAGCTCCACCACTGAATAGAACTTGATCCGATTGAAGCAAACCTTTCTTTTGCAATAGGTTCTTGTAGTAGTTGTTATCCAAGGAATTTGGGGTCACTAAATCAAGTGGTGCCAAATTTCCATTTCCCGTGTCTTTAGGACATCGACGTCGTCTAGTGTTAGCAAAACTGGCATCAATGTCAGTGCGGTTGCCATAAATTCTATCGCGAAATAGGAAGCATTGAGCTTGGCCGAGGGTGTGTGCACCAGACAAGGCAACCATGTCTCTTGTATTAAGGCCTTTGCTTGCAAAGCTAGATATAAGTGTATCCAGATTGGCGAAAGGGCTGGGGAGATCGACAATATGACTAGCTGTGGTTGAATCTCTTCTTCCTAGGTTCACTGTCCAAGACGGACCTCCCAACAGCAGCAGTGGCATCCCGTGCAGCCACCGTCAATACATCAGCACAAGATACAATACCGGGGCAAGCTTTCTCCAACTCGAGCTTGGCAGACTCTATCACGTCAAAAACCCTGGCAGAGGCAAGTTTGGCAACGCCGTCTTTTCGCTCTCAATGGTTGGTGACTCGTCCAGTAAAGATGGAAGCGTCGCAACCCTGGACAAAGCAGTCGTTGGAAATGGAGACGAAGCAAGGAGGCAGCCATGCGGCGCTCACGAGAAACTGCTTGTCTTACGGCAGTTGCGAATGATGTTTAGAGCGTTAGGGCATGTCTTGTCGTAAAATGTAGGGGACAACTGCGCTTGGCAGTGTGAGAATGAGGAGAGCAACAGAAGCAAACATGATAAAGCTGCCATTGCAATGCATGGCGTAGTATATATATGAGAAGCCATATGTATATATATTATAAATAGATAGAGAAATAGGACGAAAGCACTATAAAAGATTGGGAAGATTATTGATATTGAATAGTTTAGGTTGGTTATGCAAAGTAGTATTTATAGGGATACAATACAACTAGTACTAATTAGATAGGAATGATAAAATGAATATTTACAATAATATAGAGGGAGAGAAACAAATTCCTAATCAGATAAGGAATGAGAAAGAAATATTCACAATAATAATAATAATTAATAATAATAATAATAATAATAATAATAATCCTTCATAAATCCTTTTCATTTAAATTTTTAGATATTACACTGTATTTTAATTAAACGACAAAAATAGGCACAAATGTGTGATACTCACTAGTCATTATATTATAGTACAAAATAAAAAATTAAATATTGAAGTAAGGAAAACCTTTTCTGAAGAAATTAACAACTTCAACAATTATTGAAAAAAGGGGAGCAAACATCACAACTATAAAAGTATGAAATTTAGTGAAAAGATATATATGAACAGATTAAAAAAAAAAAATCTGTAATCGAAGTACCTCCATTGAAGGGACCAGATTGTCTGCCTTCAAAAGATACTCTCTCGATAGTTTGGTCGTCGGAAGGATCCAACCGCCGCCGATGGTCTGTTCGCCGGAAAAATCGAAGATCGCCGGCGGAAGATGGAGCTCCATCGCTGCTTCGTGCATGCAGTGGGATCGGAGAAGAAATCGTCACGATTTAGAAGAGAGAGAGATCAGATCGGCAGCATATATGCACCACCGCTCGCCATCATCGCCGGAGATTCCAGCATCGGATCGAAACCATAGACAAGTCCCCTTCCTCGATCTTCTTTTTCTCCATTTACTTGAACAAATTTGGTGCAGAGCAAAGAGGGCGAGAAAGGTGGGTGGTGAGTGTGGAGGTGGAGTGAAAAAAACGAGAAAGTGGAAGCTTTGTTCAACTGTCAACTCAAAATTAGTTATATTTATTAAAATAAGACGAATTGTTAATTTATGCAATAATCAACTGTTTTTTTTTTTTTCATTTTCTTTTATTAATTTTGTTATTTAATCTTATAAATGGTTATTATGCTAATGCAATTTGTAATTTTTTATTTTTTAAGTGTAATATATAATTTTAATACATTATTATAATAATTAAATTTTATAATATCAATTTGTTTAAATTTTGACATATTTAATTTAAACTTGTCAAGTTAATTAAAATAATATTTTAGAATTGACAAGTTATCATAATCCATGCATGCACACATGTATAATTATTCTTTTATTGCTATAAAATTTGTGATCTTGTCACCAAGTATACAACGACTAAACGCCACAAAACTAAATTTCTTAGTACATATATAGCACCATTATGCTAACTTTTTCTTTCGTTTTGATTTTAGACAATTGTTATATTCTGAATATATATCAACACTACCACAACAAATACTTTTAAAGTATTTATTTTTAACTTACAATGACGATTTATTCCATAGTAAATCTTGTTGGAGTAGTAAAAAAATGATATGACGTCGATTTTTCTGAAATAGACGTCGTATGTCATTTTAAAAAAATTACATCATAACATTTATAAAATTTATAAAAGAGATACGATGTCGATTTTTATCTTTTGTTTTTATTTTTAAAAAATTATATACGACGCCGCTTTTTAGAAAAAACTAAAGTCGAATTTCTTTATAAAAAAAAAAAGATGTGATGCAAGTTTTTAAAAAAAAACAATATCGCGTCTCTATAAAAATTATTAAATACTATATGACATTGATTTTTTTCTAAAAATCGACTTCGTATCTTATTTTTAAACAATTTTTTAACTATGATACCGCGTCAATTTTTTCTCAAACAAAAAAATAAAATAAAAAATCAATGTGGTATTTCCCTAATTTTTATGAATAGAAATTTTAATATATAATTTCTTTATCCATATAAGTTCTAAAGAAAAAGAATAGTAAACGTCTCTAAAACTCACTATGTATCATGAAACACGAATATAATATAATTTGTATGACATTTGAGCTAATTGAATTATGGCACAATAAGTATTCAAAAAAAAAAAAAAAAAAAAAAGGAATTATGGCACAATAAGAATATCAAGATATAGGCACTGGTAAATGCAATGAGAAAAGTTCGCTCATTTGTAATATGATTCGAGAATGATAAAACACAAAACGAAAAGAATGATAGAAAACAAAAATAACATTAAGACTTCAAGCATGATTAATTCGATGAAGGGAATGATGAATGATACGCGCCTGCGAATCAGTCGGCTCCGATACAACTATTCGTACGTAATAGGTATGGGTTTCAATCCAGCTAGTGTTAATGATCTTTTTATAATTTCATCAAAGTAATTTCGTGGTGCAGCGAAAGTGTTTGATTGTTTGCTTGAAAGAAATTAAGCATAAAACATATCATCAGTTGTCTAAGGGATTTCTGTTTGATTCCTTATCATTGTAATATCGGAAATAGGAAAAAGGAACCTTCTTATTCACGTTGAAACAACATACATTATTCAAAGACAAGCAATAATAACACTACAGTTTTTCAATCATACTGCAATTCTTAAATTTAATACATGCATCAAAGACTTACTAAATGGTAATCATATTACAAGAATTTCAAGTTCTTCAATTTGAGATAACTAAATATTGGTCTTTCTGGAACAGGGAAGCACTTGATGAGCCAGCCAATAGGCCAAGATGCAGCTGCTAGTCCTATGCAGACTCCCCACTGCCCCCAATTCAACCTCTCTGTATCAGCAAATTTTTCAGAAACTCCACCATCATTACCTGAAGAACAATAGTTATGCTAATAATCCCCACAAATAACTTGTTCTTGTGTATCCCCTGAAGACATTCTTCTTCTCCAGCTCACGCGCATTGAACTCGTTGAACACTTGGCAGAAAACGAAAGTGTTGAAGATTAAAGTATCATTACCTTTGAACTCACCCCGAAGATTGACTCACCTCTAAACTGTAAGGTCAGGAGGATAGATATCTGATATAAAGCCTGAGCTAGAAGATTCCTCCACATAATATTGGTGATTAGTGGTTCTGTTCTTCCCACAGGTGCTTCTTCATGAGCTCCTTTGTTGGTTTTTCTGTCGCAAGTGCTAATGCCTCCTAGAGTATCCATAATTCAGATTGACCCATAGTAGCTGAACTGCTGTGAGGGGAACTTCTCCGGCTGAAATTGCAGCTACAAAGTTGATCACTAGGGCTGCTACATTGACTGTGAGTTGAAATTGGATGAACTTTTGGATATTGTTGTACACATCTTCCCCATTTCAGAACAGTGGCTACATGAGGCAAAGTTATCATCCAGGATCACGATATCTGAACTCTCTTTAGCTACTTCTGTGCCCTGGATTCCCATTGAAAGCCCTATATCAGCTTCTTTTAAAGCTGGTGCATCGTTGGTACCATCACCTGTGACCGCAACTATGTGGCCTTTCTTTCTCAGACACTGCACCATTAGAAGCTTGTCAAGTGGAGAGGATCTTGCCATGACACAGATTTTTTCAACTCCTCCATCCGCTGTTCTTCTGTGGAGGTTTCGAAATTCGCTTCCTTCTATGACTGCTCCTTCTTCTACTGCTTGATTATACTGCAAAATTCCACACTCTGTTGCTATAGCCTTTGCAGTGAAGATATTGTCTCCAGTGATCATCTTGATGTTTACGCCAGCATACTGACAATCTTCCACAGCTTTCTTCACACCAGCTCTACATGGATCTTTGAGGCCAACAAACCCCAAAAGGGTTAAGTCACTCTCTGTATTTTCTCATGTATTTCACCATCTTCAGGGTTGGTTTCTGAAACCTGTTGTTTATGGGCAAATGCAATGCATCTCAGACTGCTAGCTGCCATACCTTGGATTATTTGGTTGAATTTCTCTCTCTCATGATATGTTATAGCTTTATGATTCCCTTCATTGTCGCAGAAGTGAGAACACATTCCAAGAATCATCTCGGGAGCTCCTTTCCAGTGAGCATGAGTTGTCCATCAGGAATCTTCTTCATCAAAACCACGCTTCTTTTTTTCTCTGAATTGAATGCTTCCACATGAAGGAATGGTATTATTCCCTTTTTGTTTCCTCCATATCCATCTTGAGTTGCAGAACAGCCATGAGAGAATTGCTTTCTCTGTAGGACTACCTGAGAATTCGAAACTCGAAGTATTAGGGGACCTGAAAACACTACCTGTTGTGTTGAGGCTAACCCTTGGTGAAGCAAATCAAGAACTCTGCTGCAATTAAATTATGATCCTTCCCCTCCATGGATTCTTTGCCTAACCAAACTTGGTTACAGCCATGCAGTTCTGAGTGAGTGTTCCGGTTTTGTCTGTACAAATGGTTGTAGCAGAACCCATTGTCTCACAGGCAGAGAGTTTCTCACCATTGCTTTATCACTCATCATTCTCTTCATTGAATAAGCAAGAGTAAGAGTCACGGCCAAAGGCAATCCTTCTGGGATTGCGACGACTACTATTGTAACAGCAGCAGCAATGATTCCCACCACAGAGTTAATCACATCATCAGCCTTTGTCTTGCTGCCATTGAACTCTTTATTCCCATTATCGTCCTCGGTATGCCCTGTAAAATATCGTACCAACAAGACAACCAGTACTAGGAAAGCAACTGCTAAACCGACCTTACCAATGGAGGTAGTAAGCTTGTTGAGCCTCGCCTGGAGGGGCGTTTCCTCACTAGAACTGCTACTGATTTTGCTCATCATCTCGCCCCAAGCCGTGTTCATTCCAACTGAGGTAACAAGCATCTTACCATATCCATCTACAACTTTTGTGCCTGAAATTAAGAATGGATTTTGGTTGTGGTTCACCTCCACATAATCGCTCTCGCCTGTCATGCTAGATTCATCAACCTGCAAGGAATGCCCTTCGACAAGCAAACCATCCGCAGGGATCTGATCTCCGGTCTTCAACCAAACAAGGTCTCCAACCACAACTTCAAATATTGAAATATGTTTTCGTCGCCCATTCCTGACAACCTCAACCTGGATGTTGCTGCTTATTTTGGATAATTTCTCGAATTGTCTACTCTGCCTGAAATCGCTTATAGCTGAAACGGATATTACAAGAAAGACAGCAAGAAAAATACTCCCCCCATCATACCATCCTTCTTTTGCTCCATCCTCTTTCATGCCAAATGCAAGAGACAATGCAGCACACACCAATAGTATAATGATGGTGGGATCTTTGAACATATCCCAAACAAATTGGAACAATCTCTTCGTTGGTGGCCTCGGGTAAGTGTTCCTTCATACACTTCATTTCTACGCGAAATATCTTCTGTATCGCCATTAATTCCATTCTCTAAATTACTTCCAATAGAAGTAGCTATAGTTTCAATGCCGCCAATATTATCAAGATTTTTAAGGCTTTTCTCTCCCAACTAGCTTAGCAAGACTCAACTGATCAAGATTAGAGGATAAATGGTTTTCTTGTTGTACTTTATCAGTGATAAGTTTTTCATTACCAGACTGTATAAGAGACACTTTGCTAATGTTTTTGGAATCTTTATTATTTCTTAAGTCATAAATTTCCTTAAAATAACAAAGCAGTACCTTACAACACTTGATTTTAACCATTGCCCTATGCCATTTCTTTTTGCTAACAGACAACCTCAAGTTTGCACTGAGGTTGATCACAACAAAGTCCATGCACGTTGAGTTTGTTTGAGGTTTCGTCATCATCATATCCATTTGATTTAAATTAGGACAAATACTTAACTGGAGCAACAGATAATATATGTGTGTATAGTGTATTGACTGAGCTCGTAAGTCGTGTTGTATCCAGGATAATTCAGTCTGTTAAAAAATGTTGAAACAAGTATACATCATTGTAACAGAGTTAGTAGTACTCATAAAAAAAAGTGTGTGTGTATATATATATGTGGACAAACAACTAAACATGTTTAGTAATATAATTACCTTTATGATAAACTGGAAGGGGCGAACTGCAGCACCAAGAAACCCAAGAAATGGGTCACGAATATATACAGTATACAAGTGATAATGAAAAAGATTTTTTTTTATTTTTTTATTTTTTTGGTGAAATATGTAACGAGTGAAGAATTGGTGTGTGAGTCTTGGGGCAAACCAACATTATATATATAAGCATATGCAGCGTGGTCCATAAGATTGCGTTAAATTAAGTTTCATTTTTGTCAAAAATTACCGCTACATTTACATTTGTCTATTTCGTTTTAATTGGTTGGCTTAAGTCGACGAAAATATTTTTTTTAGGGGCTATGTTTGTAGTTGCATGGAAATTTCTTGGAAATTTAGGTGCATTTATTACTCGACAATATTTGTCATACTGCTGAGTGCTTTTATCTTTTCCTCCTTTTTTATAGTAAAGGGTGTGGAGAGTCAACATATTTACGTGTTCCCTAGTATGTATGCGATCCAATCTGAATATAACTTTATAAAGATTTATGATGAAAAATATAATATTAATTAAAGATAAATTAATTGTTTTTTATGATAAATAATGTTATATTTAAAGGTCATAGAGTTATCTATAAGAAAAATTGTAATACTAATTAGACGTAAATTAATTGATATTACTTAGGTGAAACATATGGAATATATTTATGAGGAATTTGTAATATTAATTATGGATAATTATTTTTATTAATTTATAAATGAAAGTGCAATACTTATTAGAAAAAATATGATACTTTTGAAAAAATGTATTACTTTTAGGGTCCGTTTAGAAATCTGAGAAATATATTTCGAAAAATGATTTCTAAAAAATTTATTATTTTTAAAAAATATTTTTTTTCTGGTGTTTATTGGCCGAATGTCATAAATTTATCTTCTTCTTTTAAAAAAAAAAAAAAAAACAAACAATTTATCTTTTTTTTATTTGGCTGAAAGTTAAGTAATTGTATTTTTTTTGTTTGGTTCATTTTCCTGAAAATGACATAATAATAATAATAATATATAATAATAATAATAATAATAATAATATAATAATATAATAAATAATAATATAATATGTGGTGATGGTGGTGGTGGTGGTGGTGGTGGTGGTGTGGTAGTGGTGGTACAGTGGTGTGGTGGTTTTGGTTTGTTTAGGTAATAATAATAAAAATCTGTAAACTAACTTTAAAAAGAAGAGATTGGAAATTAAAAAAAAAAAAATTGAAAAATGTCTTTCGACACAAAACTAGCTTTAAGGTGCGTAAGTTCGAAGCTTTAATAAATGCATTATTTATTAAACTCTTAAGCTTAAGGTGCATAAGTTTGAAGCTTAAGGTGCGTAAGTTTATAGTTAGGTGCCTAAGTTTATAGCTTGATAGGTGCCTAAGTTTAAAGCTTAAGGTGCTTAAGTTTAAAGCTTAAGATGTATAAGTTTATAGCTTAAGGTGCGTATGTTTAAAGCTTAAGGTGCGTATGTTTAAAGCTTAAGGTGTGCCACTTTCTAGTTTTAAGGTGCATCAGTTTAACTCTTAAAGTGCGTATGTTTAAAGCTTAAGGAGCATTATTTTTCAGTTTACGGTGCATACGCTCGAAGCTTAACGTGTATGTCTCAGTTCGAGACACTTGATCATTTGCATTCATGTTACCAGGAAGCGCATTTATTTTTTTATATTTTCCTTCAGTTGAACTGTTGATCTAATTAGATCAACGTCTCAGATCTCACATCATTTTTCACTTAAGAAATGTTTTGCACGTGAACCATCCACACACACATACACACACAAATATTGCATACTAAACCAGTAAATTAAGCTTGTGCGGACAGTTTTCTCAAAAACTAGCTGTACGTTTAGCCGTTGGAGCCGAGTTTTTTTTTTTTTTTTTTTTTTTTTTTTTTTTTTGGAAAATACTTGGTGTACTTCCATTTTAAACTCCCAATTTGTACTCCCTCTCACATGTTCTTGATGTAGACATTTTTCGATGAACCCACGTGATGAAAATAATCAATCCTGATTTGCCACCTCAGAGAATAAAAATAAGGGAGTATAATTTTGAGAGTCTATGCAGTAGAACTCTTTTTTTTTTTCTACTATTTGTCTCTCACCTCCATCATATCATTTGAATTATTGCTCCAAAACAATTTCCAAGTAATTTACAGGCATTGAAGAATCAGTGATAGCTGCAATTGTCAGCTTTGTATTCACTAATTATGATCCACCACTTTCCAAACATTTTCCCCTAGGATTCAATAATGTGTTATGTATTGTTTTTGGTTGTTTGATAAAAGGAAGTAATCTTTATCTTTTTATTCATTTTTCTTCATCTAAAAAAATTTGAACATTTGATAAAACGAAGTTATGCTTCATAGAATACAACTACAATTTTTTCTTCTAAATCCATAATTTTTCTTTAAAAAGTTAATTTTAATTTAGTACTCTAACTATCACTCATTTTATTGTTTTACAAACAATCTTTAACACAAGGATAAACATTCAAATGTTTAACACTCAGTATAAACATTTGTACCATTTGACAAATATATTCAATTAAGGCTCGAAGCTTATCACCTCCCATTTAGGAGAGTGACCGAATACCATTAGACCACAAGGTTCTTGGTAGTGGCCGGAAACTTTATTAACAGGATTTTTGTTGTTTTTTGATCTTTTGTTTTTAATTATTATTTTTAGACTATTGAAAATTTCTAAGTCTTCGTTTTCAAAACATAAGTCTTTTACGTAACTCTTATTACTAAAATAGACATTTTTTAGTCCATTCAATCTCTTACAAAATATTCAAAAACGTTGCAGAAAATTGGCATGCGAAACTGATTGAGTATTTTGAGTAGAATTTACTCCCAATTTGAGCAAGTCAAATTAGATTTTAATTAGTTCTCTTGTTGTAGTGATGATTTTCTTATATTTATACGCTCAAAATATATAAATGGTAAACATATAATTTTTAAAATCTACATATAAAGTTGAATTTGGCTTGACATGTGGTCCTACCCCTTGTGTACGTTTACCAAACACTCTCTCATGAATTTTAAAGTAATTACATTCTCATAACTTAAACTCAAATTTTTTGATTAAATTATATGTAACTCGACCATAGAATTATGTTGGAAAAAATCCACATCATCTTATTCTCATCTTATCCACACCTATAGGTATGTCATCCTCCCTTAGTGATATGATGTAAGGTTTGGAAAAGCTTATGTGTCACAAATTAATTGGTTAGCTGGTTATTATTATTTATATATTAATAGTAACTATTCAATATTAAACTATTTAATATGTAATATAGTTTTTTTATATAAAAAAAAAAAAATTGATTTCAAGTCTAAGTATCAGTGTATCACATTTCTATTAATCAATAAAATACTTGATTATTACCTAAGATTAATATTAAATATTAAATATTACAGTAAATATTAAGTTATTTATAGATAACTTAGTTATATAGTTATTAAAAAAAGTCTATTTAATTGTCACATTTTTAATGCTTAATTGTCATTTAATTTATTATTTATTTAGTCTTTTTTTTCTTTAAACAAATAAATTTTTTCTCTAATTATAAAAACCTAGTTTTCAATCGAAATAACTTAAAGAGTGTGTTTCATTCGCACATGGAAATTAGAATCGGAATGTGTATCAAATACTTGGTAATAGTAATGAGTTTTGGTGAAAGTATTTTGCATGTTTGGTAGTAGGGTGGAATGTGAATGATTAGGCTTATAAGGATGAATAATGGGATGAAACCCTTATAAAATAAAAGAATGTGTTTTTCCATTAATAGGGTATTCTAAACCCATAGTAATATTTTAAAAACCAGTCAACCAAACAATAACAATCACTTTCATACACATATCTAAGTGCTAAACCTGCCAACCAAACACACCCTAAATCAGATCAGAAAATTAAAGTAAGACATATCTTAGGCCTTAGGGCTATTCCATTGACCTGAGTCAACCAAATTAAAGCAGGAATTTTCTTCAGGCCTGTAGATATCGATCGACGTCTCCAACACGGTAATAGTACATTGCATCTTCAATTCCCTGTGGAGAATATAATGTTAGAAAAAGTTTTAATTTGTTCCAAGTATCTTGGAATTGGAAGTGTTATTAATGAAAGTAAAGATTCTCCAGCTTAACGTGGAAGGCAAGTGAAGTGAAGGTGACATCCATGAGTAGAGAATACGGGAATAATGAAGTTACGATGGATAGATGCCCTCATCTTCAATCCATATATTTTCTCCATCTCTCATTTTA
>VALG01003249.1:25207-45657 GCA_009835305.1 Ipomoea purpurea | reverse complement strand
AAATAATATATGTTCTGTAAATCACTAATGAGAGGCCGAAATTCAACTTGGAACAAGCATACATGAAAACAACAATCCCAAACAAACAACACGGGTAGTCATCAATTAGTCACAAAACTTATGACCAAACCATAAACAATTCTAACAGATGCGATAAGGGCTGGGATATCAACAACACAACTTTACGGGCATAAATACCATAACATAAAGGACTCAACATAAAATCTCTGGGTCACATTAACTCGGAAGAAGGATGGCGTTCACCTCGGCACCCAGCCACCACCGTGGGGATAATGGTCTATCAGGCGGAGCAAAGATTGGTATGATTGTAACGAACCTCTTGCCCAACCAAAATAAGAAGCAAGGATGTCGGAAGCTTGGAGTGCACCTTTGCGTATCTCCTAAAAACACAAAATCAAATTCAACCCGGCCCCTCAATGCTAAAGCACATGGAATTCTGCAAAGCGAACAACCGGCTTAAGCCTACCCTACAGGATGATCCTAAGTTGGATCATGGAGAAAAAGGGGGTGGATCTAAGCCACCACCGAGGTCAAAACCCCCAATGGTATGGTTTTCAATGCCAAAACACTTCGCCGCAACGACATCTACTACACCGAGGGAGGACATTACCTCACCCTCGAAGAGATTTGCCAAAAACCCGAGGAAGAACGAAGGGAATTGGTTGACCGTTGGACATCTCCAACAAGAAGGCTCAAAGCGACGGCCAACAGGATTGTGGGGGCCCGGAGGGAAATGAGGAGCAGAGGAGAGATGAACGGGCCTGACCCCGGTTAGTGCAACCACAATTAAGAGGGACCCGAGGGACAAAACGAGGGCTCAGTCAATGAAGAGGCATTCTGCGAGCCTCAGCGAATGGGCAAAAACCAAATCATTGGGGGAAAAGGGGAAGGGTTCTCATCCTTGATTCCAATCGCTCCACACGCGCACTCCCGATCAGGGAGGTGCAGCAATCGAGCGAGGCGCCTTGGGCACTCGTGGAGCATCCAGTTCAGCGCAGGAAACCGAGGTACACACAGAACTTCTCTATCACAACGCCACCAAAGTACAGCTTACCCCTAACCAAGACGACGTAGGGCCACATTCCTATCCAGGAGGCCGAGCTACGGGAATGTCTAGGGGTGAAAGGGTGGACTGATGAACCGGGCTTCGGGGACGAAAGGCCGCTTGTAAGGGGGAGAGTATAAACACCCGTGTAATTACGTCCGCAAAAACGAGCCAAAGCGGCCCCTAAGACCAAGTAATAATTAATCAGACCCATAAGAAGAATAACTTATTATGATTAAGTTTGGGACAATAGGCCCCCCACCATAGTCCGTGGACCCCATCCCTAAAGCCCATTACATAATCCTAAAAGGATTAAACCCCATGGCATATAATAGGGAATAGAAGCATTTAGAATCCCACCACAATAATCCCACCACCCAAGGAGCTCCAAGAATTCCCCTAGGAGAAATCAAGAAATCAAGAAAGCTTAAAGAAAGATCTTCATGCAGCCAAGGAATTAATTAAGGCTAAGAGGTAACCCATGTCTCAACAAAACCTATTTTTCATAGTTATGATTTCCCCTTAGGGTTTCCCCCGTGTTATTGTGAATGGCGAAATTATGGGATTATTATTATTGGTGTTGATTTAATGATTCCATGGGGAATCTTGATAATCTTGATATTGGAGTTTCTTGATAATTATGATGTTCTTGATGATGTAATTGGTATTCTTGATGATTAATGTGTTGTTTCTTGATGATTATGATGTTCTTGATTAAATTGGTATCCTTGATGATTATGTGTTGTTCTTACCGATCTGCAATTAAAAGACGAATCGTATTCTTGTAAACATAAAAGTGATTAAAACCCTAGGTTGTACCGTATGATTATTCTTGGATTATCGGCGGGAAATCGCATGTTTGGGAGTTTATTATGTTTAGAAAAGCATGATAGGATAAGTGCCGTTCAGTTCTCTCGTATTTGATCCGTTAATTGTCTACGTGTTATCGTTAATTATGTTGTAAAGTGTCTAAGCATGGTTTCGGTTCCACAATGGTTCCCGGGGCGAAAGTTTTGAAAAGAGTCAGTGGGGGGTAGGTGGGGGTAGGGGACCCGCCACCTACCCACGGCCGAGAACACTGTTCCGGCAGCGCAGCCGCGGGCGGCAGCTGCCCGCCGGCGACCCGCTGCCCGGAAACAGTAATGTCCGGCGGGCAGCCGCAGGTGACCCACCCACCGGCTACCCGCTGAAAAATCTTCCCCGGGACCCCGGCTTCCCCGATCCCCGTGGTGTCCCAACGGACCCCGTTTATCGTGGCGTATGTCTAGTTTGGTTTCGGGTACCGTTCGTAGGTTTATGAGTCTATTATATTGCATACTAGTTGAATTGGTACCCGGTTGGCCTAGGTTGAAGAAGTATGAACCCCTTAGGGCTATTCTTAGCATGTGATGGATCACGCATAGGTTTCGTTATTCGTTTATCCCCCTTCCCAATGTGTAATGTGGGTTGCATGTGCTTGCTATGTTTATGTGTGGGTGTTGCCCCAATTCGGTTGCGATCGGATTGGCTATCCTGAGCTGCGGTTCAGAAGCCGGCTACAGTCAGATGGGATTCCTGGCTGCAGTCGGATGACGGTATCCTGGGCCGCGGTCCAGAAGCTGGTTGTAGTCAGATGGGAATTCCTGACTGCAATCAGATGACATTTTCCCGAGCTGCGGTTCGGAGGCTGGCTGTAGTCAGATGGGAATTCCTGGCTACAGTCAGATAACACATTATTATGAGCTGCGGTTCATCGGTCGGTTGCGATCGACCCCTCCGTGTTGCGATACGGGGCAGGGTATGCGGGGCCGTGTCAGAGCTATATGCGCTGACCCTCATGTATGGGCATGCGATTGGTCCTGTGGCGCAACAAAGTGTGCTATGTGTTGTGATATGGATAAGTTGCGGTTATGAGTATCTTGGTGATTGTGACTAAGGATTTATGTTGGGGACTGTTTATGTTGGGTTATGATTACTGTTTATGCCTTGCCTTATTCGCCTTATCTATTGTGAACTGCTGATGACTATTATAACTGTTGCTTGTGTCTAGCTTATCTATCGAGTCATTCCCGGTTTTAAAGCTAGAGTTCGTAGGATATATCTTCATGCTCGAAATGGTTTTTTATATATCTATATATATATTGCTATATGTATTGTATTTCAACGCGTTGGAGTGGTTACCAGCATCTCTCGCTGAACAGATATATTTGGCTTTCAGGCACCGATGATTAGAGCACTGGAGCGCGCTAGAGCTGGGACATAGACGTAGTGTAGTTTCCCTTTTTCGCCTGCGTGCCATGTTATGCATTTACATTTCGGAGGATAGTAGCTAGACTGCCTGAGCACTTGGGTTCTCTAGCCCAGGTGTGGCATAACACCCCTTATACTTATGTTACGCTTGGGATTTATTGTGATGTCACCTTTATTATATAAGCTTTAAAAAGTCTTAAAAATCTGGGGTGTTACAGAGGGAATGAAGATGTCTACTGGGTTAGGTTACAATACTAACACTACTAAGGTCAAGAATGCCCTTACTAACATTAGAAAGTGTAAGGAACAAGGGAACTCTCTTCAAAGCTCAAGGTACAACTTGACTTTGGAATTGACTAGTCAAATACTAGTCCTCAAGTATTAAAAATCAGGATTTTAGGAATTAATTCCTCAATTAAAATATGATTAATTACTCAATTAATCCATGGATTGAATTTGGATTTTGGGGTGTCACACCAACCCTGCTGTCTCATCCACCAACTGGTCGATTCGTGGGAGGGGAAAAGGATCCTTTGGGCAAGCTTTGTTGAGGTCGGTGTAATCAACACACATCCTCCAAGAGGGCGGTTTTGGCACCAACACAACGTTGACTAGCCAATCCGGGTATTTCACTTCTCGGATGTGGCCTGCGGCCATCAGCATATCTACTTCCTTCTTGACGAACTCGCGCCGGTCATTAGCCAGGTATCTCTTCTTTTGCATCACGGGCCGATGGCTTGGGTCCACCGCGAGTTTGTGCAAGATGATGGTGCGATCTACACCAGACATATCTTCTCGCCCCATGCATAGACCAACCAGTTCTCACGAAGCACCCGAATGACTTCCGCTTGTAGTTCTTTCTCGAGGCCGACCTTATCCGCACTCGTCTCTCGGTTTGGTCGGGTCAATCTCAAATTCCTCTAGTTCGATCGTTGGCTCAGGTCAAGGGTGTATTGCTTTCTTTGTGGTTTGCTCCGTAATTTCGTGCACCCGCATCTCTCGTATTCCTATCCGCCGACATGCCTGTATGTAACACTCGCCGGTGTCCCTTTGGTCACATCGGGGGCACCTATCCAAGGGTCCGAAACTTCAAGCACAGGTGCTCGACTGAGATTAATGCTCCCAAGTCTTCCAAGCACGGTCCTTCGTGGATCATTTTGTGCGAGCATGTCAGATCGACCACTATGAACTTCATGTCCATCTTTCGGACGTTGGGATAGCTGCCGACGTCCATGGGCAGAGTGATGGAACCCTCCGCTTCTATGGAGTCACCCGTGAAGCCTGCCAGTGGTGTTTTACCGAGGTCAATTGTTCCCGAGTCAAGCCCAGCTTATTGAAAGTCTCTAAGTGTAAGATGTTGACGCTACTTCCCGTGTCTACCAGAATTCGTCGGACGACTACCCCATTTACGTCCATTGCGATGACGAGCACGTCCCGATGCGACATCTAGCCAGATGGAAAATCCTTATCAGTGTTGTCATCGGCTCACGACATACCATCTCTGCGCTATTCTCCCGACCATACACCGTCCCGAAGTATATTATAGAATTGTTCAAATGAGGACTAATATGACATGTGCCATTATTCTATATGTCGTGTGCATGGCCTGATGTAGTTGTGTGCCACAGTTTGCATGTCGCGTGCATAGATTTGTTAATTAATAGAGCCTAGGTTCGAAACATTATGTTTAAATGTATTCGTGTGTGCCATTGTGTTTTATGTTGTGTGCCGAATATTGGTCCGCAGAGTCCTCATGTGAACTCACATATACTATATACATACATATATATATATATATATATATATATATATATATATATATATATAGTAATATATTATATATCATATATATATATAGATATATACAGTAATATATAACATACATATATAGTTTATATTTATTACATACATATATATATAGGCTTAGTATTATATATATATATATCATACATATATATTATAGTTATACATATATATACATATAGTATATATATACAGTACACATAGTATAAATACAATATACTATTAACATATATATATATTAGTACATATATATAATATTTATATATATATTATGCATATATATATCATATAATATATAATATGTATGTATATAGTATATACACGTAGCGTATGTACGTACGTAGATGGTAGGTAAATAAGCAATATCCTCTATTTCATTGTTTCCGCTCGAACTTTTGCAGCTCAAGTTTGTAAATCTTGGTTATTGGTCAAAGATAATTAATAAAAGACAGTCAAAGATATACCATTTCTAGGAGATGTATAACGTTTTTTTGGTATTAATTTTAAAATTTTAAAGCTATTTACCTTTCTTCAGCAATATTAGTACCGTGCACCAGGGCACACAATGCATTGTGCGGCCCTGACCCAAACGACGTCGTTTTGAACCTTTTCGCATGTGTGCTGTTAACTCCTTAAAACAAAATTCATGTTTTGAATGTACAGAATTGTATAATAGAATACACAGAATTTTATACCTAAAAACACATAATTTGTAACCGGGATACACATAATCTTTTTTGAAAGGATAATACACGTAATCTAACTTAATACATAATATTCATAAACTCTTAACATAATACACATAAACTCTTTTAACTCTTTAAAAATAAATCCATGTTTCGAATGTAAATAATTTTATACTTGAAAACACATAATTTTATTCCTGCAAACACAGAATTTTATAACGGAAAATTCCCATGTTTCGAATTTACAGAATATATATAATAGAATGCACAGAGTTTTATACCTGAAATTGACAAAACGACGTCGTTTTGGGAGGCGCGGGACGCACATTGTTATGTGCACCCTGGTGCACGGTATAACGATATCCTTTCTTGAGATCTCTTACCATTTTATTATTTCAATACTAAGCCCTTTTGATCTCATCCATTGTGTATAAATACACTATATGACCATACACAATCCATCAACTTCACAACCCCAAATAAGGTTAATTATTTCTGTGAACACAAACAAGCAAACTTTGTTTATTTCACAAAACTCCTTGTACAGTGTATGTATAATTCAATATGCAGGTACAAAATCTCTCTTTTGTCCTCTGATTCTCCACTGACGTTATCTATTGAAATGCCTCCGGGATTCAAGTGGCGTAGCTTCCAGGATTCAATTGGCGTGACTTTCAACAACGAACGTTAAGAATTTAGAAATAATCAACCCTGCAATGGATTCAAATTGCCTGCAAAAATAACAAAAATGCCTTCAAGTCTTCAAGCGTTTTTCAATGCCTACAAGCCCTTCAAATGCTATCAACTCCTCAAGTCTTCAAGTCGCTCAATGCCTTCAAGCTCTCAAGCCTTCAAGTTGTGTTTTGGAATGAAAAATGAAGGCTCTATTTATAGTAAGAGCCTAACCAAGATTCCTCAACAAACTCCCCTTTAATTAATTAATTAATTAATCAATAATTTTATTCTAGAAAATGAACCTTGCCCAGAATCAAGTCCAGGTTCATTATTGTATAATCTAATTCAAATTCTAACAAAATTATAATGATCCAATTCAAATATAATAAAATATTATATTTAAATTATAATCATAATTTATAATTCAAATTCAAATATGAAGTCGGCTAATGCTTGTCCCATGATGGAGGGGCGGAGATGGTACTCGATCCCATACTGCGTCAACTCCACAACCCACTTCACTAGTCTGCCCGAAGACGTGGGATTGCATAGAACCCCACCCAAAGGTTGTTCGGTCAAGACTCGGATGATATGTTCTTGAAAATAAGGCGCAAGTTTTCGCATAGTGATTATCAAGGCGTATACCACATTCTCCAAGGGGTATACCGAATCTCCACAGACTTCAAGGATCGGCTTAGATAGTAGACCGGATGCTGGACCCGTTCTTCTTCTCAGACGATCACTAAGTTGACAGCCTTTGGAGACGCAACCAGGTACATGTA
Source organism: Ipomoea purpurea (assembly GCA_009835305.1). Taxonomy (NCBI): domain Eukaryota; kingdom Viridiplantae; phylum Streptophyta; class Magnoliopsida; order Solanales; family Convolvulaceae; genus Ipomoea; species Ipomoea purpurea. Next base: position 38,416 of record VALG01003249.1, on the reverse strand, counting down.
CAAGGGTTCGCCTATCTGTGGTGTAGAAAGCACAGGGGGTGTCGATAAATACCTCTTTAACTCTTCAAATGACTCTTGGCACTCTCTCATCCACACAAAGCCTTCCTTTTTCTTCATGGCCTCGAAGAAAGGTATTGTCTTGTCAGCCGACTTTCTGAGAAAGCGGCTAAGGGCGGCCAGTCCGCCAGTCAGCCTATGAAGGTCTTTGATGGAGATAGGAGGTTGCATGTCCATGATTGCCTTGACTTTCTCCGAATTTGGTTCGATGCCTCTCTTGGTCACCATATACCCTAGGAATTTCCCTCCTGTACAGAGAAGGCGCACTTCTTGGGATTGAGCCGCAACTTGTACTTTAACATAGCATGGAAACACTCGGCCAAGTCCTGTGTGTGACCTGATTCCTCCTTACTTTTGACCAACACGTCATCTACTACGTATACCGCCATGGATTTTCCTAGCAGATTTTGGAATAGGCGGGCGACCATTCGCACGTTTGTGGCCCCTACGTTCTTGAGGCCAAAAGGCATTACTTGATAGCAATACACATTGTCTGGGTGATGAACGCCGTTTTTTCCTCGTCTGCCTTATGCATATAGATCTGGTGATACCATCAGAAGGCATCCATAAAGCTTAGTAGGGCCGATCCTACTGTCTCATCCACCAACTGGTCGATTCGTGGGAGGGGAAAAGGATCCTTTGGGCAAGCTTTGTTGAGGTATGTGTAATCGGCACACATCCTCCAAGAGGGCGGTTTTGGCACCAACACCACGTTGGCTAGCCAATCCGGGTATTTCATTTCTCGAATGTGACCAGCGGGTATCGGCATATCTACTTCCTTCTTGACGAGCTCGCGCCGATCATTAGCCAGGTATCTCTTCTTTTGCGAGATAATGGTGCGATCTACACAAGACATATCTTCTGGCCCCATGCGTAGACCAACCTGTTCTCACGAAGCCCGAATGAACTCCGCTCGTAGTTGTTTCTCGAGGCCGACCTTATCTGCACTAGTCTCTCGGGTTGCGTCGGGTCAATCTCAACTTCCTCTAGTTCGATCGTGGCTCAGGTTAAGGGTGTATTTCTTTCTTTGTGGTTTGCTCGGTAATTTCGGGCACCCGCATCTCTCGTTTTCTCTATCCACCGACATGTACGTAAGTAAAACTCGCGGTGACCCTTTGGTCACATCGGGCTGCACCTATCCCAGTCGGCGTCCGTAACTTCAAGCGACTGAGATTAATCTCGCAAGTCTTCCAAGCCCGGTCGTCCGTGGATCATGTTGTTCGAGCATGTCAGATCGACCACTATGAACTTCATGTCCATCTTTCCAGACGTTGGGATAGCTGCCGACCTCCACGGGCAGACTGATGGAACCCTCCACTTCTATGGAGTCCCCCGTGAAGCCTGCCAGTAGTGTTTTACCGATGTCAATTGTTCCGAGTGAAGCCCAGCTTATTGAAAGTCTCTAAGTATAAGATGTTGACGCTACTTCCCGTGTCTACAGAAATTCGCCGGACGACTACCCCATTTACGTCCATTGCGATGACGAGCACGTCCCGATGCGGCATTTGGCAGATGGTAAATCCTAATCAGTGAGGTAATCGGCTCACGACATACCTTCTCGCACTATTCTCCCGACATACAACCATAGATTTGTTCAATGAGGACTAGTATGACATGAGCTATTATTCTAAATGTCGTGTGCATGGCCTGATATAGTTGTGTGCCACAGTTTGCATGTGCGTGCATAGATTTGTTATTTAATAGCGCCTAGGATCGAAACATGATGTTTACATGTATTATTGTGTGCCATTGAGTTTTAGTTTGTGTGCCCGAATATTGGTCCGCATAGTCCGTCATGTGAAGTCAACCATATATATCATCATATATATATATATATATTATATATTATATTATATATAATACTATATATATTATACTATATATAAGTATATATATATATATTATAGTATATACTATTATATATATATATGTTTTGTTGTGTGTGTTGTGGTGTTGTTATGTATGTATGTATGTACGTACGTAGTAAATAACAATATCCTCTCCTATTCATTTCCGCTCAAAGTTTTGTAGTAATTTGTAAAATATTTTATTGGTCAAATCATAATAAAGACATTAAAGATATACCTTTCTAGAATTAAATGTTTTTGGTATTAATTTAAAATTTTAAGTTTTTACCTTTCTTCCAGCAGTTATATAATACCGTGCACGGGCAACAGCACTGCTTGTGGCGTCTGACCCAAAAGACGTCATTTTGTAGCTTTCGCATGTCTTGCTGTTAACTCCTTAAACAAAATCTGTTTTGAGTGTACAGATTGCTATAATAGATCGAGAATTTTATACGTTAAAAACACATATTTTTGTAACTGGATCACATATCTTTTTTGAAAGGATAATGCAACGTAATTACATAATAATAATATTCATAACCTCTTAACATAATACACAGTAAATCTTTAAATAAATCATGTTTACGATGACATAATTTTATACTGAAAACACATATTTTTAATACTGGAGAACCAGAATGTTTTATAACGAAAAATTCCCATGTTTCGAATTTACAGAATTATATAATAGAATGCACAGAGTTTTATACCTGAAATTAACAAAACGACGTTGTTTTTGGGAGGCGCGGATGCAATTGTTATGTGTGCCCTGGTGCACGGTATAATCGATTGCCTTTCTTGAGATCTCTTACACCCTTAATTTTATTATTCAATACTAGGCATTTTGATCTCATCCATTGTGTATAAATACACTCTATATGACATACACAATCCATCAACCTTCACAACCCAAATAAAGGTTAATTTTTCCGTGAACACAAACAAGCAAACTTTGTATATTTTCACAAACTGCTGTACAGTGTATGTATAATTCAATATGCAGGTACAAAATCTATTGTTAGTCTCTGATTCTCCCACTGATGTTATCTATTGAAATGCCTCCGGGATTCAATTGGCGCGTGCCTCGGGATTCAAGTGGCGTAGCTTCGGGATTCAATTGGCGTGACTTTCAACAACGAACGTTAAGAATTTAGAAATAATCAACCCTGCAATGGATTCAAATTGCCTACAAAATCAACAAAAATGCCTTCAAGTCTTCAAGTGTTCTTCAATGCCTTCAAGCCTTCAAATGCTCTCAACTCTCAAGTCTTCCACGTCGCTCAATTCCTTCCAGCTCTCAAGCTTCAAGTTGTGTTTTAGAATGAAAAATGAAGGCTCTATTTATAGTAAGAGCCCTAACAACATTCCTCAACAAACTCCTCTTTAATTAATTAATTAATTATTAATTATTCTAGAAAATGAACTTTGCCCAGATTCAAGTCTAGGTTCATTATTGTAAATCTAATTCAAATTTGAACTAAATTATATTATCTAATTCAAATATAATAATATTATATTTGAAATTATAATCATAATTTATAATTCAAATTCAAATATGAAATGGGTTTGGGCCAATTAATTAATTAATTCAATAACCCAAATCAAATTTTAATTGGACTAATTAAATTAAATTAATTTATATGATCCAATTAATTAAATTGGCCCAACATTTAATCTCAACGTCGGTCCACCGACCATTTATCAGTCATTTGTTGGATTCAAATTTTGTGTCTACAAATTGCCCCCTCGAGACTTGTCGGGACATGTCAGTTGTAATGCTTGGAATGAGAAAGTCTTGAAGATTTAAAATTTCGATAGGCCCTCGACCAATAGGCTAGAATAATATATCAAACTTTAATTAGCACATTTACGTCAAATGCATCCATGATTCATGTTCAGGTCCATTTGCTTGATAAGCCCATTGTTTCAAATTTCATTGGGCTACGTAATAATAAGGTCCAGGTGAACAAAAATAGAATTAAACCCTTCAAGTCAGACCATGATTATATTAGGCAACTTCAGAGTCTAGATAGGATTAATATGATAATCCATGCAACAACCAGATAACTACACAAATCCCTAAAAATACAATCAACTTCTTCGTTCAAATCCTAACAACATGTAGAATCCTAGTTTAACTCTAACACCTCCTCACATACACTATAAATAACGCCTCAACACACCCAAATTTACACCAGTCGAAGGAACAGAGAAGAGCAAATCAGATTAGCTTTCATCCAGCAAGGTAAACTCCTACTCTTACCTTTGTTTCCCACCATCTTCTATATGCATTTTTATTTACAGGTGTAAAGAGAACAGGAAAGACATAATGCAGCCGCCACATAAAGTCCAGAAAGGAATCCATTTTTTTGTTGTTGTTTTTTTTTTTTTTTTTTTTTTTTTTTTTTTTTTTACTGCCGCCATCAACCTTTTCAAAGAACTCTCTTAACGAGCAACGCGAAAGGAACCACGTATTTCCGCCGGAGTGTGAGCTTCTATTTGCGGTGCTCGAACCACGGTGCTGATGGAGCTCTCCACCGGAGACTGTCGACATCGATCAATCGGTTGCTAGAGTTCGCTACCTCGCTCTGTTCTTCCGCCGAAGCCGGAGTTTCTTTTGTTTTTTTTAGGAGGTTGTCGGACTGCTGCCCGCCGGAATTTCCGCCAAGTGTGAGCTTCTGTTTGTAGTGCTCGAACCACGGTGCTGACGGAGCTCTCCATTGAAGACTGTCGACGCCGATCAGCCGGTTGCGGGAGGTTCGCTATCCCGGCTCTGTTCTTCGCGAAGCTGCCAGTATGTTTCTTTTGATTTTTTTTAAGAGGTTGCCCGGACCTGCTTGCCCGCGCCGTCCAGAACTTCCACCCGGACTCACTCGTGAGACCGAGTGCGACTGGTTGGGGTGCGCTCGAGACACCTGGTGCTGAGGGAGCTCTTCGAAACAGAGAACCACCATTGATACGACTAGCTCAGCACATGAACGATACATGTCTCAGGTGTCTAGAAGATACTCCGTCATTGGTGACCGTAATATACCGCATCTCGGAAAGGGTAAATCCCTTAATTAATTTCTTCGCCGAATGCCCGTCATAATATACTTATAAATTCATGTTTTTATTAGGAGGTTCCGTGCGTGGGAGCTGCTCGAGATAGCCGTTCTTTATAGAAGTCGGCCGGTAGTGAAATCGCAGCTGTTGAATTACATCTATGAGCCTGGAGAAAGCTCGAGCGCAAAGGATTGCGACAAGTACCGGTTCGCCAAACGTTTAAGCTGGGAGAGCTTATCTAATGTCGCTCAAGTTTCGCAATGTATACTCTACACTCACCACACCTAGAGTTAGTCCTGCTCTATTGGAAGCTACCTAAGGGCGCGGAAAAAAGGAAGCGTGACTAACTTAGAGAGATTCAGACGCGGTGGATCGTCGCACCACCTCGATCTCTAGCGTTGCTCCAGGGGTTACTACCGTCCCTATCGAACCGTCGAAGTGCTCGGTTGCCCAATGTCGAGGCTCCACCAAAAGATAAGAATTTCTTGTTTCGTAGAACAGAAAAGTGATTGCCGATGTGCGTCAACCACCTACCTAAACCGCATTGAAATATAATATATATATGGAATTCTGCCACATACCCCCTCTATAGTAGTCGACCCCCATTTCTTCACCGTTGACTTCGCTGGACGTTTTAGTTTATCTTTTTACTATTAATGCCCAAGACCATGCCTGCTGCCTATAAAGCCGTTAGACGTTTGAACTCGCTGCTGCCGAGTTGCCTAGCGTTATTGGAGAGGAGAACGACAGAAGGAAACTTATTTGAAATGAAATACGTGAATCATGTCTTTGGTGACTGGGAGGAGCTTTATCACTTTGGATGGTGAATTAATTTGATGGTGACAACAGACCATCCCTGGCAGCCTGCAACACAGCCACTACCCCTTCCACTGGATTTCTTCCTGTTTCTTTTTCAGTGTTTTTTCATTTTCCTTTTTTTTCTGTGTTCCTTTTTGGTCGTTTCTTTGTTTTATTTTTTGTGTTCATTTTTGTAATATCGGTTTAAATAGTAGTAAGGAAGGTATAGATAGGGAGAGTATATAGTAATAATAGTAAATAATATATATTATAATGGAGAATATTAATAATAATATATATAATAATTAATTAATTAATTATAAGTATTAGTTATGATATATGATAAGTAGTAATATTATATAATAAGGAATGAATATATATGAATTGTTTTACGAGTTGTGTATATGTATAGTAAATGAGCGTGCTGGGGGTAGTAAGGCTCACTTGTAGCGATGTGATGTGTTACATACAATATTCCTGTCTAGTATGTACATAATATACATCCATAAAAAATTCGTGTTTTATCGTTTTTGTTTTTGTTTTTTTTTTTTTTTTTTTTTGCATGCGACTTTTCGACTTTTGACACCGCTTCAAATATGGTTAGCGTTTCAGAGATCAACGACATAACGTTGCCAAGAGGGTTCATGGTGAATAATTCGATGGCATTGAAAGATGCGTGTCTATTGCAATGTCTAGCTAATTGGCGGTTTAACCACCCGGACGTATTGGGGTGTCTTAGGTTAGTTATTTGTGTATATATTATAATGTCTTCATGTTTGTATTTAGGGGTTACGTTGTTAGGTTATATGATGTTATTTTTGATGCATTATTTTGATATATAGTTATTGGTATGTGTATTAAGTGTATATATTATGTATATCTATTAGATATGATATTTGAGATAAATTTTGTTTAGTTAGTAGGTATATGTGTTTTTATATAGTTTTATACGTATTTATTTTATATTAATATTATATATGGAAAAACACCATTTTTTAAGGACGAGACAGGTATGATACCCTGCCAAATTTACTTAGCGGATGCACTCTGAGGTGTTTGTTAAATACACCCTAGGAGAGCTACGCTAGTACCGACCCTGCAGGCTTCAGCGATATGGGGTACCCATATAGCAGACGGCACTTGATGGACCTTGCTATTTCAATGATAAACCAGTTACCAGTAGATACAAAAGCAGCGCCAACCTTTTCTGTGCAAAAAACTGCGCTTTTCCATAGATATTCACTTATTGTTGCATTTGCATTGTTGATACTTGATGCTAAGGTCTCGTGGGACCAAGAATAGAGTTCGAGGGTGAGTTTCATATTTCTTAAAAGGATAGTTGGTAGTGGGGGTTGATAACATACTTTCACTTCTCTCAACGACACTTTTAATAAGGAAGGGACGATAGTATGTGTTGTGTTTTGCCAGTTGTACTGTGCGTCATTGTGTTGATCGATATTGACGGTAAACATACAGCATCGTCAAAGGCCTCTCTGCGAAGTATGGTGCCCGCGAACCAACACCCTGATCCCTCGTCTGGTATTACGTGAACCATTTAACGCCTCGGATTTACGTTTCTTAGGGGATCACCCGACTGTCCGGACGGCGTTTATGAAGAACCATCCGAGGATTGCCAATTGAACCTCAAAAAAGAGGCTCAAACAAGTGTTGGCGCAATGCTTGTTCGAAGGCTTTTTAATCTCTTATAATCCAGCAAGAGGATGAGAGTGTGCCACGCACCTACGTTAAAGTATCGCGATGGATGACTTTTGGTGCAGAAAATCCGAAGCAACTCACATTCTCATGCTCCTCCACCTCCTCCAAAAGGACAGGTAAACGATACCCACCAAACGTCTTACCCCAACCTTATCATATTGTGACTGGTGCCACCGGGCACCTCTCAGAATATCAGTCTATGAGATCCATATATTCCCCAAGTACATCTATCGTTATTACGGTTTTATTAGCAATCACAACAATCCTAACCACTTTCAAACACCTCATGATAAGTTGGTCCATCATCCCTTCGTGTATTACAAACAACACGTTTGGTTCACGAAATGAATTTTGAGGTAATAGGAATGTTATTCCATAAGAATGGAATAGGCCAAGGAATAGAATAGGAATTGTATTCCTATTGTTTGGTTCACGGAAGGAATAGACCTTTAGGAATTTATTACAGTGTTTGGTTGATTTAAGGAATAGAAATGAAAATAAGTTTTAAAAGACATAAATAACCCTTATAAAAATATGGTGATTGTGGCGATGGTGGCGGTGGGTGGTGTGGTTTGTAACACCCGTGTTACCGGGTCTCTAAACCAATTAAACTATTTAATCATTTGCCCAAAAGAAAAGAATCATAAACTTCATTAATTAATTAGTGAAGGTCCACCATAAAGCCAGTGAACCCTTATCCGCTAAAAAACAATCCCCTATCCTATAGGAAATAGAATTAGCAAAACCTCATACCATTTAGACCCTAATTAGGACTCTTAGGTAAATATATAGCACCCTACCAATAGGGACAATCATAATGAGGACATTAAGATCATCCCAGCAAATAGCAAAATAAGAGGATTGTATACACACATACGTAACAACCGTATAGAATTCGAGAATCATACAGGAGAATCAAGAAAAGAAGAACCTCTTAAAGTAAAGTAGACCACTTCTCATAGCCCAAGGAATTCATTAAGGCTAAGAGGTAACCCATGTCTCAAGCAAAACCGTATTTCCTTGCTATAATGAACTTCTAACTTCTCGCGCGTCTCTTCTATAGTTGGGACCTTGTGTCTTCCTGAACTCTCCATTTATGGTATATTGGGTGATATAATCTCGGATGATGATGGATGATTTTAGTGTGATCTTGATCCGATTATTTGATGTTGAAAAGAGGTTCTTGATATTTATGTGATGTTCTTCATATGTGATGGTTCTTGATAAACTCTTGATGTTTCTTGATATTAAAATATCGGTAAAAAATGATTTGCTTAGATTGTTGGTGGATGGATAGAGCCATAGTGGTTGGGAATTTGTATTGTTTTTCTTATATTATGGTTCAATTATGTGGTGGGGGGAGGAAATCTGCATGATTCGGGTTTCAGTGTTGTTTATTTTAGAAGCCATAATAGAGGATGAGTTCGTGTACTACGTGATTCTTCGGCTTATTTGTTGATCAAATAAATTGATTAGTCTGTCTGTCTTGGTATGGTGTTCTTGCGAGGAAAGTGTCTCTAAAGCCTGGTTTTTTGTGTCTGTTGTCCGCTTTATTACCAGTGCGTTTTCCGTACCTTTTCTGGCTTTGCGGTAGTGACATTTCTAGGGCAGGCGTCCATGTTTGGTGCGAATTCAAACTATTACTGACTGCGGTTCATAAGGCTGGCGTTTGGCGATCGAACCATCCGTGTTTGGTACGGCGGGGAGCTTGCGGGGCCGTGCAGAGCTATATGCGATGACTCATGTTGGCTGCGATTGGCTGTGGCGCAAAAGTGCTATGTGTTGTGATTGGATGTTGTGTTATGAGTATTTGGGATGTGACTATGGGATTTAGTTGGATTTATGTTGGGTTATGATTATTTTATGCTTTTCCATATCTTCGCCTGTTGTGAACTGCATATCGTTATAACTGTTGCTTGCTGTCTGGCCTTATCTGTCGAGTCTTCCAGTTTTAAAGCTAGGTTCGTAGGATATATCTTCATGTCAATGTTTTCGTATTTATTATTTCATATGTATGTATTTCACGCGTTGGAGTGGTTCGCATCTCTCGTGAACAGTATATTGCTTTCAGGCACAGAAGATTAATCACTGGAGGCAGATTGGATATAGATAGATAGTTTTCTTTTTGGCCTGGTGAGTTTACGTAATAGATTTGAGGATATTAGTTAGTTGCGTGCACTTGGGTTCTCTAGCGGGTTGCATAGCACCGAGCTTGTTATTTATATCTGGGATTTATAAGTTCTACTTTATTATAGTTTAAAAATCTTGAAATCTGTGGTTTACAGCCTTGCTTGGGAGTCGAACTTGGTGCTGTTTTAAGGCGAGCTGGGCGGCAACTCGGTTGGCTATAGAGTTGTGCCCAGAGTCAAAGAGTATGGGTGGCTGGGTCGGCCTAGGAAGGTGGAAGACTATGTTGCTGTCTCGATCTGGCTTGCTTAGGGTAGGTCCTTTCTAAGCAGTTGGCCCGTGATGGCCTGGTCAATGAGCGGTCTTGGGTTTTGTCCAGTTGTGTCTTAGGGGTTCTTACTTGTAGTATTGGACGCTTGGCATAGGCTTCGAGGTTTTGGTTTTGTATGAAGGCTTTGGTGTCGGTTAAGCTGCTATCTCTCTAACAAACGGCAGCGCTCAGCTCCCGGTCTGGACTGTGATCCTCTTATTTACAAGGGGGGACTAACGACCCTAACCACCGCTTGACGAACTCAGTCGGTGGTTGCTAATAGACAAGGCCCTACACACCGCCTGAGTAACTCATTCGTGGGCCCGAATGGATCTTCGAGACTACGACCCTTACACCACGCTGGCACATACACTCAAGTGGATCGGCAGCCAACGTCAGCCTACACACCGCTGATCACTCATTCGTGATACACCTTCGTTCGGGCTATGGCCCTACACACCGCCTGGCCGCGTTCCAGTCGGTTGGACCCATAGCACACGAGGCCCGTGTGGACCGCAGCCCAAGAAGTGAATGCACTGACCACAGCCAGGAAAATGAACCACAAGCTCATAAGTAATCAATTTGACCAACAGCCAACTTCTGAACCGCGCTCAGGAACACCCAATTTGATCGCAACCAAATTGGGGTGTCATGCATTACACATAGTAGCACGTAATAGCATATTGGGAATGGGGAGACGTATAAAAACTTACGGGTGATCAATCACATACTAAGAATAGTCCTAAGGGGTTCATACATCCTTCACCTAGGTCAACGGGTTATCGGTTACACTAGCATGCAATTCTTAAGACTCTTCTATCCTACGAATGGCACTCGAAACATCAAACTAGACTCATGCACGACAAACGGGCCGTTGGGACACCACGGGAATTGGGGAACATCAAATGGGGGGGAAGCCATAGGCCCGAAGTGGGCAACAAACCAGCGGGCAGCCGGTGGGTGGAGGGCCACCCGCCGGCTGCCCACCGCGATAAACCTCCGGGCAGCGGGTGCCCGGCGGGCATTCGCCTGCCCGCTGCCGGCGGCGTCTTCTTGGGCAACGGGTAGGTGGCGGGTTCTCCTACCCCCACCAACCCTCCACTGACTCTTTATCAAAATAAACGTCTCGGGATCCTCCGTGGAACCCGAAACCATGCTTAGACACTTTTAAACACAAATAACGACACGACAATTATTTGATCAAAAGCAAGAATCACGTAGACTCATCCTATTATGGCTTCTAAACATAAAACAAACACCCGAACATGCGAATTCCCCCAAATATATATATTAAGAAACAACACAATACAAATTCCCAATCCAACCTATGGCTCTAATCCCATCCAAATCATTAAAATCATATTTTATCTTTAATATCAAGAAACATCAAGATTTATCAAGAACCATCACACTAAATATCAAGAACCTCTTTTCAACATCAAAATCATCAAGATCACACCTAAAATCATCCCATCAATCATCAAGATTATATCACAATTATCATAAAGGAATTCATCAAGACACAGCAGCATATAGAAGGAGCCAAAGAAGGAGATTATAGCAAGGAAAATAGGTTTTGTTGAGACATGGGTTACCTCTTAGCCTTAATTGAATTCCTTGGCTATGAAGGGTCTTTCTTTAAGATTTCTTCTTTCTTGATTTCTCCTATGATTCTTGGAAATTCTTGTGTGGTGAAAGTTATTGTTGTGTGAGTTCTTAATGCCTCCTATGTCCCTATTTCTATATATACCTAAGAGTCCTAATTAGGGTCTAAATGGTATGAGTTTGCTAATTCTATTTCCTATAGGACTAGGGGATTGTTTTTAGGGATAAGGGTTCACGGGCTTATGGTGGACCCTTCCTAATTAATTAATGAAGTTTAATTCTTTCTTGTTGGGCAAATGATTAAATAGTTTAATTGGTTTAGAGACCGTAACACGGGGTGTTACAACCAACACCACCACCGCCACCCATCGCCACAATCACATATTTTTATAAGGGTATTTATGTCTTTTAAAACATATTTCATTTCTATTCCTTAAATCAACCAAACACTGTAATATAATTCCTAAAGTCTATTCCTTCCGTGAACCAAACAATAGAATACAATTCCTATTCTATTCCTTGCGCCTATTCCATTCCTTATGGAATAACATTCCTATTACCTCAAAATTCATTTCGTGAACCAAACGTGTTGTATTAGTAATAACGAAGATGATAAATATCATGAGGGTTTATGAAAGTGGTTACTGATAGTTGGATTAAGTAAAGTAAGGATGGGATTATGGAATCAATTATGCTAAGGGAAGTATTGATAGTTGGGTAGACTTTGGCTGGGACTTCCTGTCCTTTTGAGATGGAGGTGGAGGAGCTAGATGTGTTCACGGTTTTCTGCACCAAAAGTCAATCCATCGCGATACTTGAACGTAGGGGGTGCCACCCTCTTGCTGGTTTAAGAGATAAAAAGCCTCGAACAAGCTTGCGCAACACTTGTTTGAGCCTCTTTTTAGGTTCATGGCACTCGGGATGTGTTCTTCATAAACGCCGCCGGACAGTGGTAGTCCCCTAAGAACGTACAAATCCCGAGGCGTATGGTCACTTTACCAGACGAGGTGATCAGGGTGTTGGTTCGCGGGCACCATACTTCGCAGAAGCTTTGACGATGCTGATGTTACGGTCATATGTAAACAATGACGCGTACACGGCATCATATATCGTCCCTTCCTTTAAGGTGTCGTGAGAGAAGTGAAGTATGTCTTCAACCCACTCCCAATATCCTTTTAGAATATGAACTCACCCTCGAACTCTATGTCTTGGCCCCACGAGACCTCAGCATCAAGTATGCAATGCCTAGTGTAGGAAGGGCGTTTTTGAAGGGTTGGTGCTGTGTTCCTGGTAGCAAGGTCCACACCTTGCATGGCGGACATTCGTACTCGGGGTCCAGTAGCTCTCATGATACGACACCGTGAGCTTTGCGGGTCACGTATTACTATGGGTGGGTTAACCGCCAATGTGACTTGATGATCGCTCTTTCTGCTCGATATCACCATGACCTCTTGCCCGTTATGTCGTTGATCTTGAAAGTACACCATTTTGAACGTGTCAAAGTCGAAAAGTCGCTGCAAAAAAAAAAAAAAAAAAAAAAAAAAAAACGAAAAAACGATGATGATGATGATAATTATGTACATATAGACACGGAATATGTATGTACACATTCACATCGCTACAAGTGAGCTACATATATTATATACATATATACACAATGTTATTATTATTATTATTATTATTATTATTATTATTATTATTTTA
>VALG01003249.1:14799-25131 GCA_009835305.1 Ipomoea purpurea | reverse complement strand
AATTGTATAGTTATAATATAAATCATCTAATAATGTCCACAGTTATTTATTTGCAACACCGATAACAATATACATTTTTTTTTAAAAATAATTTAATAAAATAAGCCATCAACTTCTCCCAACTGGATGGAGTTGATATATTCTTGAGGAGCATGAGCAGGGAAACCAGGGATGATGAGTCCAAACAATCTACAACCTTTGAAAATCCACTCTTCTTTATATTCAGGTCCATATATACGAGGAAGAAGAAAGCCTCTCACTATTTCCCACAGAGCATCCACCCTCTTCGTTACAAATTCCCTTAAGGAAAAATAGTTCTTTAATGGTTCCTCATCCACAACCTGTTTCACATTGAAAAGAATTAACATAAAAAAGCTTATTATTACTAGCTTTTCACAATTCTAAAATCATTCATTTCTATTCATTTTTTTCGACTATTAAAAAGTTTACAAAATTTTACTACTAAGTTTCTAGGTTTCTGTTTCTCATCTACATCACTATTGTTGCTGATTTTTTATTTTTTTTGACAATAACGGCGTTTTTAAATGCTAATAGAAGACTAAATTGTACAAAATCATCCAAGTTAAATTAAATACAAATGAGTCATCTAGAACTAGATTGAATAAAATTACTATAGTCGATGACTACATTGAGTATATATTAACTCTGATAAAAGTACACCCACCCGTCTTCGCCATCAACCTAGCTAAAGGTAACAAAATTTTAATAATCTTTTTAGTTGGCCGGTATTACAGACGACCCCTTATGTTCAGCCTTTGATCATAAGTTAGTTAGTGACTCGTTGAAACTAATAAGGTCAACTGAACTTGGAATCTTATAGTTACCAAATTAATTATTGTCTAACTAACTCAATCGATTGGTTTTCTCAAAATATATTGGGCCTATTTAGTAACATAGTTAACTTATTAGCTAATTTTGACTTATTTGGCCACTATTATGTGTTTGACTTGGTTAAACAACCAATATAAGTGTTTGGCAATTATTACTCCAAAACCTTAAAATTCAAAAAGCTACTCAAAGTAGCTTTTTCGATTAGTGTTTTTTTTTTCAGAAAAGTCATTTTACATGTAATAAGCTATCAACTAACAATTAATTTACCAAATATTTTTCTACAATAAATTAATGCTATCAACTAATCAAACAAATTAACCGAATAAACTAACAACTATCAGTTAACAGTTATTTATTAAACACCCATCGTCCTAACAAATTAAAAAGTACGTGGTATTACCTGTCCTTGGAATAGGCAATCGTAGTAGACACATGTCCCAAAGTGTTTAAACATCATGACGTGGTTATCAAAGGGCAGTCTAGGCACAATATCATGACTGTACACAAATCTGTAGTACCTAAAAGAGTCATAAACCCTCAACTGTTCTTCCATGAATTCCTTAAACCCCTCATCTCCAACCCTCGGCTGCCCAAACGTGTACACCGCCGCCAACCTTTCCAGTATGGATTCTTCGCCGTGCAACGCCAGAACCGCCGGAAAAAGAGCCGCCAGTGCGCCGCCCAGGCTGTGGCCTGTCACAATGAACCTGGTGCGACTGTTTTTCTTCAACATCTGTCTCAGCTTTTGCCTTATGAAATAGTAGGCTACTGGGTGTTGGGGGTCGTCGTCTTCTTCGATTTCTGTCGGCCATGTTTCGCCCTTCTGTAAGCCCAGTGCCTTCATGAAACCACTGTGAACTCTCCCCCTGTTGGCAAACTCGTACCAGGGAAAATCGATGTCCGTACGCCAATCCTCTGAGTGGAAAGGTTCCGTACCTCGGAACACCACGAAGATCATGTCGGGATCGCTGCTCTTGTCGTGGAACATGAAGCCTTGTGTTGAAAATTTCCGCTGATACTCTTCCAATTCGGAACAAAAATATTAATGTAACATATCAGGTTCTCCGAATATAGTAGTTTTGCCACGTTAGTCTTCAACTTTAAAATTAATGATCATTCAACTTTTAAATTTAATCATTCGTGATGCAAGTTATCTTTTCTACATACTATTCATTAGTCAAATTAACTCTTTGTTTATTTTTTAAAAAATATTTTTTACTTGTTTTAAAATTTGATTGTTTGTGTTTAATAATACTTTTGGTATAGTTTTTAAATATATAAATTTTGTATAATAATACTAAACTTAATATTTTGAAAATTTTTAATTAAAAATAACTTTAATCAAGCCTCGTTACTTAAACCAGACACATAAAATATTGGGACGGAGAGAGTATATAAAATCTTTAAAATATTTCATATTCATCTAGTTCTTGAACATTTATGTTCTTATAGATCATCAAAATCAAACCGTTATCAAATTTAGCCTAAGAGTTCGTTTGGAAACTTGAAAATTAATTTTCAGAATAGTTCATTTTCTGAAAAATATTTTAATTTTTTATGTTTGGATGAAGGTTAGAAATATATTTTTATGTGAAATTGTATTTTGTCTGTTTGGTCCATTTTCAACATATTATTTGTTGTAATAATAATAATAATAATAATAAAATAATAATACTAATAATAATAATAATAATAATACATAATAATAATAAGTGTTAAGTGTTTAGAAAGTATTAGAACACTACATATACTACTACTTTGTAAAGAATTATAAGTATTTAAAAAAATTGTTGTTGGTGGGGTAATACATTAATCCGTAAAATGACTTGAAGAGAAACTGGAAGAGAAGAGAGATAGGGATAAAATAAAGAATTCCCATATTTTTTTTTGAGAAGAAATTCTGGATATTTTTCTTTTAAAAAAATCTAAGAAGACAATATTTGGTCTAATTACGTTTTTTCCTGTTTGACCTAGAATAACTTTTTATTAAATTTTATATTTTTCTTGTAATAATCCCAGAAAGTCGAAAATGCTTCATTGCAGTTTCCAAAATACTAAAAAAATCATATATAGAAGTTTTTCAATAATGTATGGATACTATATATACTTCCAATTGTGGAAAGTATATGAAAAAAAGATGTTACATACCATTCCAAAAATCATAAGGCACCCAAAGAGTCCATCTGCATAAAATTTGAGTTGAATGGGATAAAGTCAATTATATATGTGCTTCCAAAATCCAAATTCTAATTAAACGACATGAATGCATGCAAGTGATATATGTTTCATGTTTGTTTAATATAAATAATACTCCCAACGATGTTCGACCACAGACTGGATGAATGCCTTGTTCTCGTAGGATATTTTGGATGCCATGGCACAAAGTGCTCCAAAATATTTTTTGTCTCCTGGTTTTCAACTCCCCAATCCACTCTCTTGTCTAAGTGCCCAATGAACGACATATAGCTAGATGATTTTTCATCCGGCATCTCCAGTGTACCATATATTATATGAACAATCAAATGAGAATCACGGTTGCATGCTAACGTGCGAATTGTACAATCCTAAAATTACATAAATGCACAGTCGTAATTACAGAAGCACTGATCAGTAACATCGACCTTGCAGAGCACGAAACAACGTGGTACAAAAGCTTTTGTTATGTGAGACAAGGTGAGGCAGAACTCAAATTTGGAACCAATGCAAGACAATGATAGGAATGGCATTATGAGTTGGAAGATGGTTAATTAATTATGAGTTGCATGCGGGCAGTGCTAATTTATAGCAAGGAAAAAGGAAAAAAAAAAGAAAAAAAGCTAGGGTGTAATCCATTCCTTCCCTGTTGATCAAGTAATAAAATTATTATATTCCTCCCCAAAGCTACAAGTTTAAGTTGCACTAAGAAAGGGCTAAAGAATGTAGAGGTGTGCAGTGCGTGCAACACATGGAGCAAGTTGTTTTAAGAGAAAATATTATAGCCTTAGATACTCACAATATATCATTACCTTTATTGTATAGTTATAATTTTAGTAGGTTATTATTATAGGTATTAGTAAATTAGTATAAATAGACCATTGTATATGAAGATGGAAGAGGAGAGAAATATATTGTTATTCTACTATTCATTTATATTGAAGAGTTCTTCATTCTCTTCGTTATATTGTTTTTCTTTTGGAGTTAGCGTAACTCGAATACGGATTGGAGCCAGAAGCCTGCTCGAAAGGTTTCTTCCGTTACGTACTAAATTTCAGTAGGTAACAAATATTCTCGCGTGAATCAGTGTATCATTCCCAGCCCCGAATGTATTACATATAATAATACTCCATATACAATAAAGTAAAGAGAGATTGGATATAAGAAAACATCAATCTTTATTATTCATTATTCAGTCCAATATATATGGGATATACAATGTTCAAATGGTATAGTTAGAATAAAAATAATCTAATAATGTCCACAACTATTTATTTACAACACTAATTAAGTAATAACAATATAATTTTTTGGTTTTCAAAAAAAAAAAAAAAACAATAATTTTTTTAAAAAATAATTTAATAAAATAAGTCAGCCTCTCCCAAATGGATGGAGTTGATATATTCTTGAGGACCCATGAGCAGGAAAACCCGGAATCAGGTCCAAACAATCTACAACCTGTAGAACCCACCCTTCTTTATATTCAGGTCCATATATACGAGGAAGAAGAAAGCCTCTCAACAATTTCCCACAGAGCATCCACCCTCTTCGTTACAAATGCCCTTAAGGAAAAATAGTTCTTTAATGGTTTCCTCTTCCACAACCTGTTGCACATTGAAAACAATTAACATAAAAAGCTTATTATTACTAGCGTTTCACAATTCTAAAATCATCCATTTCTACTTCATTTTTTCGACTATTAAAATTGAAAAAATTTGTTTTTAAAAAAAATGACAAATTTTAGTTGAAAAAAGTAATCGAAAAGACCCTTTCAGTTCACGCCTTTGGCTATAGCTTATTCTTGACGACTCAAACTAATAAGGTCAATAATTTGGAACCTTATAATTACCAAACTAATTATTGTCTAACCAACTCGCACCTTGATTTTTCTAAATATATTGCCTTGTTTGGTAAACATAGTTAGCTTATCAGTCAATTTTAGCTTATTTAATACTACTATGAGCTGTTTGACTTGGTTAAACAACCAATATTAGTGTTTGATTAATTAATTTTTTGTAACAATTTATTGCTCCAAAACGCTAAAATTCAAAAAGCTGTTCAAAATATAGTTTTTTTTCCATTAATTTTTTGAGAAAGTTATTTACATGTAACCAGTATCACCTAACAACCAATTTACAAACATTTTCTACCATTGCTAATGCTATCAACCATCAACTCACTAACCCAATCAGCTAAGAGTTATATATCTATCAAACACCCTTCTTCCAGCAAATTAAACAATACGTCACTACTGGAAATTCTGAAATTTCCGAACACTGAAAGTGATCTTAAATAAACAAAAGTCTTGTTCCGAGCACATTTTGGTATTCGGGAAAAATTTATTGCTATTCGACCACTTTTTGCTTTCAGATTTAAGATCACTTTCGGGTGGTCGGAAATTCAATAATTTTCAGTAGGGTGTATAGGTATTACATACCTGTCTTGGAATAGGCAATTGTAGTAGAGACATGTCCCAAAGTGTTTAAACATCATGGCGGCGTCATCAATGGGCAGTCTAGGCACAATATCATGACTGGTAACAAATCTGTAGTACCTAACACCATAAACCCTCAACTGCTCTTCCATGAATTCCTAAACCCCTCATCTCCAAACCTCGGCTGCCCAAACGTGTACACCGCCTAAGCATTTCCAGTTATGGATTATTAACCGTGCAAAACAGAAACCAGCTGCAAAAAGAACCGCCAGTGGCTGAAGGATGTGGCCTGTCAGAATGAACCTGGTGCGACGACTGCTTTCTTCAACAATATCAATCTCTCTCAGTTTTTGCCTCAGGAAATAGTAGGCCCAGTGGCGTTGGGGGTCGTCTTCTTCGATTTCTGTCGGCCATGTTTCGCCCTTCTGTAAGCCAGGGCCTTCATGAAACCGCCGTGAACTCTCCCCATGCTGCGAACTCGTACCAGGATAAATCGAAGTCCGTACGCCAATCCTCGGCATTGAAAGGCTCCGTTCCTCGGAACACCACGAAGATCATGTCGGGATCGCTGCTCTTGTCGTGGAACATGAAGCCTTGTGTTGATAATGTCTGCTGATACTCTTCCAATTCGATCAACAAATTATTCTACGTTAATCCAAACCCGAATTGAAGGTATATATATTATTGGTTCACGTTTTTCATTCCCTATTTAAGAATGGAAGTTATTGTATATAAATCTTTTAAAATATTTCATATTCATCCAGTCCTTGAACGTTTATGTTTTATATATCATCAAATTTTAGGTTAAGAGACTCTAAAACAATCAATATATAGAAGTTTTTGAATAATATATGATACTATATATACTCCAATTGTGGAAGTATATGAAAAAGATGTTACCATTCCAAAAATCATAGGCACCCAAGAAGTCCATCTGCATAAAATTTGAGTTGAATCAGATAAAAGTCAATTATATACACTATTGGAAATTATGGAATTTCTGACCACTGAAAGTGATCTTAAATCAAATCGAAAGTAAAAAGTGGTTGGAAATAGTTATAAAGGTTTTTCCAGACACCAAAAGTGGTCAGACTTTCGACTTGATTTAAGATCATTTTAGGTGGTCGGAAATTCCATAATTTTCAGCAGTGATATGTGCTTCAAAATTCCAAATTCTAATAAACCGACCATGAATGCATGCAAGTGTATATGTTTTCATGTTTGTTTAAATATAAATAATTACCTCCCAAAGCGATGTTCGACCACAGACTGGATTTGCCAATGCCTTGTTCTCGTAGGATACTTTGGATGCCACAGCACAAAAGTGCTCCAAAATATTTTTTGTCTCCTGGTTTCAACCTCCCCAAATCCACTCTTCTTGTCTAAGTACCCAATGAACGACACATAGCTACTTTCTTCTTCATCCGGCATCTCCTTGTACCTATATTTATGGGAACAGATCAAATGAGAATCACTGCTTCCTGCACAATCAGACATTACAAGATCGTACTTAGTAACTGACCTTGTAAAGCACGAAACAACGTGGTACAAAAGGATTTGTTATGTGAGACAAGGTTGAGGCAGAACTCAAAAGTGGAACCAAACCAAGACAAAGCTTGAAACGTAGTAAAAATACTTCTGGGCGAGGATGGAGAGAAAGATGATCCCTCGACGCTTGAAGGTTGTGCTTTTCTCTCGGATGCCATCTATGAAGTCTTGGCTGTCTATGTCACGATTCGATAGTACGCGAAAATAGGTCCGACAGTTTTGCTTTGTCGGCTCTCAGATTAAGGTGTCTACGACTACTAAGACGACTTAGATCTTTACTAGGAGCCATATATGGATGGATAATATGAATATATGTATTATGTCTGATCTGCAGATTATATTGACAGTGTTGGTTGAAGTTGGAAGATATATTATGGTTAATTATGAGTTCGTTTATAGCAAGGAAAAAAGGAAAAAAAAGGTAGGGAATTACACTTGTAATCATTCTTCCCTGTTGAATCAAGTTTTCTTAATAAAAATTATTATATTCCTCCCCTAAGCTTACAAGTTTAAGTTGCACTAAGAAAGGCTAAAGAACGTAAAGGTATTCAGTGCGTGCAGCACATGGAGCAAGTGGGAGCCTATCAGGGATCACACGTATTATGATTTTATTTTCTTCTTTTTATTGGCCGGGCCAGACCCGTAAATAAGCAACTCCGGATGGGAGTCCAACTTGTAAGTTTATGATTACTAAGTTAACAATTTGATCAACTTGACTGAAGTTGTCACACATGTTATGATTCTTGTGATTAAAAAGAGGTCGGAAATAGCAGCAAGGGTTTTTTCGGATACCAAAAGTGATCAGAACAAGGCTTTCGACTTGATTTAAAATAACTTTCAGGTGGTCGGAAATTTCAGAATTTCAAAGTAGTGAAATATGTTGAGATCCAATATATATTATATGTGAGAAGTAATATTATTCAAGGCCGAATAAATTCAACCAAACTTACCATCATATATCACTATATATATAACTATTGACATACACTTGTTTAATTTTTATGTTAACGGCATGGAAGGTTGAGGCTACCCATACCTTAGGATAAAATGGTCTCATGGGATGTCCAGATGAGACTAGAGTTTTGTGGTACATGCATGCATGCATTCATTCATTAATTTTGAATTCCTGGGCGGTTTTAGATTGAAGATCTAATTCAATTCCTCCAGGGAGAGGGGATACACTAACCAGATTGGCTTCTATCAAAGCAGGCAGCTTTGGTCTTTGAAACATCAACATTTCCATTATTAGACCCTTTCTTGGGTTGCAAACCTACCTCACGTACTATATATTACTCACCCAACTAACATTTCTATCACCCATACTTCATGTCTCATTAATTTAACTTATTGCTCCATTATTGTGTGTTTGCTTTTTGGATATGGGAACTCACACTTAAAATACATTTATTCTTTCACTACCATTATTATATATAAATTAAACAATATTCTAGATGCCTATATAACATTCCATCTAAGATGCTATACGTATTTCACATACAAATAATAATAATAATAAGTTTATACAAAGTACATAATTGTTGTATCAATAACTATTGATCAAATTCATCGAATTATACTCGAAAATTATTTTTAATCATACACAAAAAATTGTGAAGTGATATTATATCATATGCTTTTGGATTGTTGTTGTATACAATCGAACTCGTAGCCTGCTCCGATTCTAATTGTTAAATCAAGTATTTAGGCTAAAATTATAAGTAATAGCAAAAGCGTAACTTTATTTCTTTATACTCCTAGCTTATTATACTGGCGTAGCAGTCAGCATCACATTTGGATTGCAGGATGTTGGACTCACACTGTTGAAAATTATGAAATTTTCGACCATCTGAAAGTGATCTTAAATCAAGTCGAAAGCCTTGTTCCGACCACTTTTGGTATCCGGAAAAACCTTTGTTGTTATTTCTGACCACTTTGCTTTCAACTTGATTGAACACTTCCAATCACCTGAAAGTGATCTTAAATCAAGTTAAAAGTAAAAAGTGGTCGGAAATAGCAACAAAGGTTTTTCCGGATACCAAAAGTGGTCGGAACAAGGCTTTCGACTTGATTTAAGATCACTTTCAGGTGGTCAAAAATTACATAATTTCCAGTAGTGGAAGATCATTTTCAGGTGGTCGGAAATTTCATAATTTTCAGTAGTGCCAATTCTTTATACTCATACTGGCGTAACAGGCAGCATCGCATTTGAATTGCAGGATGTTGGACTCGATTCTTTGAGCAGCTACCCAATAACTATGCTAGAAATGGAATGTTTGGGTGGAGGGGATGGAGAGAGAGAAGGAGAGAAGAAGAAGAAGAAATTTCTTTATTATTACAGTAGGTGTTGCACAGACAAAGAGGGATGATTATTATTTTAGGGCGGTGCAGGTCTGCTGCATAATATATATTCATGTGTGGTAGTCAAGTGGTGGAGTCATATATATGTCTTCAATTCAAAGCATAATTTTCTTCTGAATTTGAGATTAAGGTTACATAAATGGCTTCAGAATCACGTGCAGGAAATCAGACCAAAGTTTTACACACTAATAATTTCATTTCTAGCTAGCTAGCAGTTGTTGTAGATCGAGGAATCTGGTAAATTAAAGTACAGTAATGAAACAAAAGTACAGAGAGAGATCGATGGAGTTGAAACATATATAACTAACTTAACATTTGTAAGTTAGACCCCATTGATGGAACAGCCTGGCAGGCGGCTTTCATGGAGCCCGACGATGATGATGAAGAATAATAATTCATGAGATTCATATTCATATTCATATCCAATAATGTCGTCGGCGACATTGTTGTCGGAAACCCCGCCGCCGCCGCCGCAATCGTCGTCGGCCCACTCGCCGCCGCCTCTAAATACTCCAATTGTTTCTTGAGGAACTTCACGTAATGCACCGCCTCGTCTAACATGGACGCCGTGTCCATCTTCGTCCCCCCCGAACCAGTCTCTGCAGGATCCTTATCTTCTCGCTGATCCTCTCCCGCCGTGCCGCGCCGCCACGCTCTGCGGATCTTTCGAAATCTTCACGTTCTTCCGCCGCGGCGGCTTCACCGACTCCGGGTCTATGTGGATGGGCTGCATCATCGCTATGCGGAAGATCATCTCCCTCATCGCCTCCATGGACCCGCCGTTTGATGAGCTTTTCTGCCGGGGTGGATCTGCGGCACCGGCGGCGACTGGGTGTTGCTCAACCCCCGAGAACGAAAGGTGGCGCCGCCGTAAGGATTGTGATTGAGAATCCTAGGTTGTCGTCGAGCGACTGATGAGGAGGATTTTTGGGCGCATGGTCAGCAGT